>CALYCA010000041.1:0-32500 GCA_944452715.1 Ophion slaviceki | reverse complement strand
CAAACAAGACCTCATTTCAATTGATCACACTGACACTGAAACGGGCTTGAATTTCGAAGATTACTCGAATTCCGCCATACTTTGGGACTGGCGAGTTCCAGATTGATTCCAGTCCACCTGCTCTCGAAACATATATACACATGAGCTATATACGTATGCATGTAAAAGCCAGTTGTTCGAACTATTGGCTGGTGCGATGGCCTTGAAGGGAGTTAGTGCACTCGCGAGTTCGGAATGCGACCTGAGTCATGATGGATTAATAATGAAATGAGGAAAAAAAGCTCGGACTCGTCGTCGTCGTGGTGGCCGTTGAAAAGCGAGTAGGACGGGTTTCACCCAGGGCATCGATCGGTCTACGCTCCCTCGAGCTGCCCTCAACCCCGACCTACAACCACGCGGAGATCCCGAGCCATTCGAGCTACGTTCTTCCTTTTCCTCTTCCTCGTTTCCCCGGCAGCTATTGCTTTTATATCCGTGAGAGATTGTACTCGTCGGGAGGGGCGCTCTCTCAAGTGGCAACAGAGAGCGAGACCAAGAGAGAGAGAGGGCTTAAGGCCCCATTAAGGTCTCGGAGAAACGTCCCTCTTGTTCTCTCACCTGATCCGGATCGGAAATGCTTTCGACGGGTCAAGATTTCGCGGATAGCGCTTACAGTGTATACCGGGATAAAAGTAACCCAGACGCTTCCACCTTCAATGTTTGGTAATTGAAAAAAAAATATTTTGACGTTTCGATCGGGTTTGGCCGTCGAGTTCGATCAGCTGATATCAGTCTATCGCCGGACAGCCGCTCGTCGAGGAGTAACGCCATTTTATCGGCTATTCGTTAGCATCGACTTCCGGTACAATGACCGATCCTTGAGAGGGTCGCCAGTTAGCCTTTTCTGAATTGGCAAAAAAGTGTCCGACGGCTCGAGGATTCGTAGCAGTTTTGGAGAAATTTTAACAAGACGATGAAGATTGGGTGCATTGTTGGTTCGGTCGTTCTGAGTCTGTAGGTAGGCCAGGGTAGGCGAACATTGGGGTTGATCCACTGACTTGTTGAAGAATTATAACACCTCTATTTTATCATTATTAAAATTATCATTCTTATAAATTATGTACAAGATTATTTAAAATTAGTATTCACATTTACTATTCATTATTTAAAATTATTATTTACATTTATTATTCATTATTTACAAGATTATTTAAAATTATTGTTTACATTTATTATTCATTATTTAAAAGATTATTTGAAATCATTATTTAAATTCATTATTGAAATTTATGATTTAAATTATACAGAATGGTGTAGATTTTGGCGAATGATTTATGAGTGCAAGGAACTTTTGGAAAGTTTCACAACAATCATACGCAATTGTCGAAACACTTTTGAGAAATAAAAATTTAGGCTACTTTTCCTAGGGTCGCCACCCCCCTCTATTGGAAATCTTTAAGGGGTTATATGCAGTTGAAGTTTCCGAAAAATCGGTTTAAAAAATTTTTTTTTTCGCAATGTACACATATTTGAGTACCCACACAGACAATTTCTTGTCAATCCGGCGAATATTCTCGAAGTTACACGCACATTTGTAATTATTTTTTTACTATATGTAAAGTGCTTTTAAAACTTTAAATGCGTTTTTCTCAAAACTGTGTTTTTAAAGTCGGTGAGCAAGATTCCTCGAAAACGGCTGAACGGATCAGTCTCGAATTTTAACACAATCTTTTCATGTATATTTTTTAGTATTTGATCGAAGGTTTTTTCTCGCCGAAAAATATTTTGCATTTTATAAACACGTCAAGCCCTAAATTTTAGTCGAAAATCGTTTTTTTTTAGAAGCCGCCAGTTTGTCATTGAGAAGCCGCTATTTTGCTTATTCCTTCGATCAATTACAAGATAATTCATTATATTAACGAAATATTTTTGGTTTTATCATTTTAGATGATCCAGTTTAGAGATATGAGATAGCTCGCCGCAAGACGCCTTTTTTAGAGGTGCTTCCGGAGGTCAGCTATAGCAGCTTTCAAAATAATCATTTTTACAAATAAAAAATGTTAAAATACAGTTCAAAGTTACCATAATATGAGTACAAATTTTTACATTAATAGATTTAAAGGTCTTTTCAAGAAAATTTCTCGAAAAATCGATCTTCTTGGGCCTGTAGCCGATCTTCTTCTGACTGTATATAACCCCTTAAAGGAGGAATCTCGAATACTTTGAGGGTCCTTCGCAATTCTAGCAAGTGCCCCGATCTAAAAAAGTTTACGTCTCCCACGCAATTTGTTCACTCGAGACCGGATACTCGTTCGAACGTCCCATCTCAAGTAGTCACAGTGCACGAGTGGTCAGACCATAGCGCGCTCGTCTTTTTTTCTCCATTCCGCTGAGTAGCTATTTTCTCTTAGATATTTTTTTTTCGATTTCAGCGTTTAAAAGACAACGGCGAATAATCTCAAGAGTGTACAAGTTTGCCAAAAGCTCGCGGTGACACACCGTAACGCAATTAATTGTCAAGGACCTTCGACCGGGTCGGGACTTTCGATGGGTGCGAACAAGTACGCGTACTCGAGTAAATCGAGGGGAACAACTTTAGCGGGTGAAGGTTTTGCGCAGCGTGAGGGCGGTGTTGGCCTTGCATAGTTTCCTCGCTTCCGCGAGAGGCCCCTGTTAAATTTCCAAAGAGCTTTTCAGCTTCGAGACAGTTTTACCGGAGTTTGCACAAATGTATCTGCTAGGGGTGTGCGGGTACCCGATTGACTCGGGTACCCGATGTTCGGGTCGGGTCGGGTACCCGACGGGCTTCGTTTTTGCATTACCCGCCTCTATCGGGTACCCGAATTTGGTTTTCGGGTATTCGTAACAGACTCAGAGATTCGTATCTATTATTTATGTTTATTTTTATTTTTTATCTAGGTGTATCGATCGAATAATGGGAGAAAACGAAAACTCGAAGAAGGCGATAAATCGAATAAATCATAATGCTGTAAAGATCTTTTTTCGTCTCACTTCTCTATTTTTTATTCTTTCATTCTTTCGGTCGGTTACTCAATAAAGTACGAGTATTCCAGTCTGGTCACGAGTACTCGAAAACCTCGGATACCCGTTAAAGTTCGAGTATTCCCGTCCGATCACGGGTACCCGAAAAATTCGGGCTACCCGAAAAATTCGGGCTACCCGAAAAATTCGGGCTACCCGAAAAATTCGGGCTACCCGAAAAATTCGGGTACCCGATCCGAATCATAGTCTAATTACCCGACCCGACCCGACCCGACCAATTCTGCTACCCGCACACCCCTAGTATCTGCGAAACGTCTTTCGCAAGACCCCCAACGGGGTCGTATGATTTAAACGGAGAACGCTCGAAATGACGACAAAGTGCCAAGTGTCATCGACCATGCGTCGTCGCTAACTCACAAGGAACGGTTGCGAGGTTGATCTCTTCGATTTCGATGAAATTTTGCATGCTTGTAGAATGGGTAAAAATAGGCGACACGTATTTTTTTATATCTGCGGAACCCGATTTTTAAGGGGTGAAACGCACCCTCGAAAATAGGGGTATTTTTCGTCGATAACGTTAATATCTTTAATGTATAGTACACGAAAAAATAAACATTGTTGCAATTTGACATTTTTTCATATCTCGTACCGTTAAAACGATATTGACGAAAAACGAAAAACACCCCAATTTTCGAGGGTGCTTTTCAACCCTTAAAAATCGAGTTCCGAAGATATAAAAAAATACGTGTCGCCTATTTTTACCCATTCTACAAGCATGCCAAATTTAATCGAAATTGGAGAGATCGACCCCGCAACCTTTCCTTGGCAGTAAAGAATCGACGTTTTTTCCAAAATGGAAGTTTTCACGTCGCATCAAAGTTCAACGTCCGCAAGTGTCATTTTAATAATTATTATTGGCCCTCATTTTGCAACAAAAAGCTGAGAAATTTGAAACATAACTTTTACGTGCGAAAAATTGGTGCTTGCGATAGCTCGAACTATGAGCCTGCGAGGAAGGTATTAAAAAACCGCGCGTTGTGTCAGTAAAATGAAAAGCGCACAAAGCCGCCACTTTTAACGCATAAAAAAAACTCCTCGGCGAAAATGTGTGGTCTGAAAAATTATACTTCTTCACGACCTCGTTTTCCTACAAAAACATTATACTGGAAAATGTGCCTCTCGTGGCCGCTGGCGATAAAATGTCTTTTACGACGAGTTTCACACCATCGTCGACAGCAGGAAATGCGTACGCCCCTCATTACCTACGAGGTTCTCTACCTTTTTTTTCTACTCCCGGGTATTCTATCCTTAGGTGTTTTTTTTTTCAAGTGAACTTGGCCAAATTAGACGCTTACGTTCGACGAGGTCACTAACTGTCATCAGTTCATTCATGATCATTTCGTTAAGTGTGTCATCACAGAAAAAAGGTCACACGCATCGTATTTCGTGTGTTCGTCAACAGAGACGAATGCCAACCACGCGCACGGGGCAAAAAAAAACAAACAACTCATAATGACACAAGGAATGTTCGTAGCTAGAGACAATATGTTTTTTTTTTAGAATGAGGCTCATCTCTGGTAATGATGGATGTATAGTAGCGAAGAAAAAGAGAAAAGGGCAACACACATGTGTACAAAATATAACGAAGGCATACGATAACAGACGATAATCAATTCATGCATATAATTCTCGTTGCCAAGTGTTTGTAATACAAGCTGGGGTGGATAAGTGAACCGGATCGCGTGGCCTGGATGGAGTAGCTCTATAGTCTCGACGAAAGAATATACACATTCTCCATGCCTCATCCAACATACGCGTGTTGTGTGAACCAAGCACCAATATCATGTGTATAGACACACATTATAGGTGCACTTACCCACTTTTCAGCGGACATGCACGGTGCCTTCCTACGTGCGATTCTTACAGCAACTTATTAACGGGCTACCTCTACCTAGGTGGGTCAAAAAATTGGATTTTACAAACAAACAAAAATTATTTCATAGTATCACGTTTTAGTTAAATTCCCTGAAAATTTAATTGAAATATTCCTCAAATTGAATGAGCTACAGCTTCTAACAGTCGACCGGGCGAGCGGTAGCAACGCAATATTTCAAACTTCAAGGGGAAGTACCTGAGTTTGTTTGGGTGAAAAACAGGTAAACTTCGGGAATTTTTATCTCAAAAACGAATGTTTCGATTGGATGCGGGTTGTTTAAATTGGAAAATATGTACATTGAGGTATGTTCAGGAATTTTTAAAAATAAATTTGTTGACTGGAAGCGATTCAAACGCGATTATCTCGAAACATAGTTTTCAAAGTCGGTGCCAGATGCATCTCGAAAACGGCTTATCCGATTGTGTCGAAATTTTGATACAATATTCTTCGATAGTTTTTCTCGTTCACCACGTGGGGGTTTTTCATTCGATTGAACCATTGCTTTTTATGCAATGTATATGCAATTCAAAATCGTCGGAAATTACGAACGAAAAACGAATGTTAAATTAAAACGGTCGCAATTCCGTCAAAAATGGAAATTTCAAAAAAATCCTACGGGTCGAACGAGAAAAACTATCGAAGAATATTATATCCAAATTTGGAAAAAATCGGACAAGCCGTTTTCGAGATACATCTGGCACTGACTTTGAAAACTATGTTTCGAGATAATCGCGTTTGAATCGCTTCCAGTCAACGAATTTATTTTAAAAAATTCCTAAACATACCTCCATGTACATAGTTTCCAATAAAAAAAACCCTGATCTAATGAAGTTTACCTGTTTTTCTCTCCGTTTACTCAGGTACCTCCCCTTAAACGAGTTTTTTACGAAACACTGTTTTCAAAGTCGGTGGACATGACATCTCGAGAACAACTTAATGGATTGTTTCCAAATTTACAGGATATACGATGAGAAACATTTAAAGGGCGTTGACGATCTCACTTTTCAAAAATCGATCTTCATTTTTCAATAGTTACATAAAAATGACGACTTTTTTCATAGGTTTTGCCTGCTCGCGATTCAATTCAATGCCACGTTATTGAAAAAATTGATTTTAAGAATCGACGATCGTCAACGACTCGTATTTATTGTTAACTTGAATAACCCGTTTAGTTTTTAGATTTCGGGTGGACCGTTTAAGCTGGAGAGTGTCCACCGCTAAACATCGCAAAAAAGATTTCATCATCCGCTGGCGGTCATGTTTTTCTTGTTTTTCTGTACCTTTTGGGGATTTTCAAAGGCTCAACATATGTACCTGTCTGTTAAAAAATGCGTTTTTTCACCAACCGTTAGACACCAACTTTGGCTAGATGTATAATCATCATCATTATCATCTATAAAAATGAATGTTTGTGTGTTCATCTTCTATGTTCGCGCATCGTTCATCCGATTGAGTTAAAACTGTATACAGTTGTTGTTGGCACTTGCGTAAAAGTTTTTAACATAGTACCACCAACGTACAATAGGTGGCGCGCGAGTCGTATCGGATAATTGTTCGTCTTTAATAATTGATAGAGGCATTGCAACGCATGCCGGGCATTACCCAGTTACAAATAAAAAAGAAAAAAAAAGAACGTTTTGGCACAATGACTAATGGCTAAATATCTACTCAAGCCCAAGAGTATATCTAGTCACAAAAGAAAAATCTATAAGTTGCGGAAAAACGATTTTATCTGTCACTCTCTGTCTTTCTAACGAGCTATGACTATGAAAAATTCTAGCTAGGTGGATTTTTATGTGATCTTGATATGTACCTGACTCAGGCTTCTAAAACTACTTGTACTGGCGCTGCGAGCCTGCAAACACACGTACAGTACAGGTCACCAATCACCACGCCATACCACATGTTGTAACGTGTATAGAGTATATGGTAGTAATAAGTAGACACGTAAAATAGAAATAGCAGGTACAGTCATATATGTAAAGTTAGAACGAACTGATACAAAATATAGACAGAGTGACATTGCATAGGCACAGTGAAGACAACTCGAAGTACACAGATGTGAGTTGTTGTGTAGTTCATTGTATCGTGCGTATATGCATATTGCACAGCTATGCGTGTATAAGGCTATCGGCTTTTTTAAGTTCAGTCTGTCCAAGTGTAGATTCGAATTTCGAAGGGAAGAAGGAAGGAGACAGACTTGGGAAGAAAATCCTGCGAGGCATCTCGTACCATTTGTTGACACATTCGTACTTGCATACTCTTTTAATGAAAAACTTCTGAGACTCGATGCTCAATGGACCTTTGTCAGGATTTGATTTTTGTGATCGACGAAAGAAATGTAACGGTTAGAGGTTTCTTTTCGCGCAGCTGCAAAATGATCCGAGATTTTCTTCCGGCAAAATATGTATAGAACATATCTCGAGTAAGTCGAATTTGCTTTTTCTGTATTACTGATTCTGTCATAAAACATTTTTGAAACGCTGTACTGTTCGTGCCGAAAATGAATGTCCTGTTCGGAGCGTGGATTTCACTCCCTCGTTTTTCCCATGGCGAATCCTTCGAGAGAGGAATATCTGGGAGCGCACAGCCGTCACACTTTTCAAGATTTTTCCCTGAGACTTCTTGAGCTCCGAATCTCAACTTGGACAGGGTTGGAGAATAAAATCGAGAAGTTAAAAATAGGATATCCTTGAATACACGTGAACCGACGTGAAGTGCATCATTCGATGTGAAAAAGAACAGAGTACGTACAAGAAAACGTGCTTCATTCATAGAGGGTATAGAGACAAGCCATGTAGATCGGGGCTATACCACAGTATATTTTATTCGATGCATTTCGTACAGCGATTTTATCAACCACTAAAAATTAGTTTCACGCTTAAAATTTACTTCCTATTTTTTTAAAGGAGGTTGAGCGTTAGCCACATTCCAAAAAAAAGAAATGTTATTGTCTAGACTATACTGAGACTTTACGATTTTTGTCAAATTTGATCATCTCAAAACACCAGAGATAAAAAATTGTTCTTTTTATGTAATTTTACGTGCTCTTAGATGGGCAAGACGTTCGCACTACAGATGATATAATTTCTTTTTGCTATTTAGCACCATGATCAACCATTTCTAACAGCGGATTAACGCAAACTAAACCTCTGTGAATATTTGGAAGAGAAAAAACCCCATCTTGCCCATCGTAAACCATATCAATTTAATATTCAACCATCAAGGTTTGATAAAAGATCACGAATCTTAGCTGGCGAATTGCTACCAACGGCAACGCCCTCGAAGTTGCCGTATTTCAGCAACACTTAATATTCATTAATAGTAATAATAAAGAATCTCGTGACATCAATATACATAGGCATAATTACAAATGGCCCAGAATTTCATTCTCAGTTGTATAAAACATTACTAACGCAGTTTTTTCATAATAATCATCGATAATGTTATGTTTTTTCAAGTTGGTAGTAACACAAAAGTTTTCCTTAATTTTTTTAAAATATAGAATCTTTTTATACGACAATATCGAATTTTCATTCAATATAAAACACGAGAACCAGATCTGCTTTTATTATTCGCATCTTTGAAGAGTGAAAAAGAGAAAAACTTCACCAAATACAAGGGGAAGTAATAATCGAGGGAAGTATCCACGTAGATGTTGCGTGTAACGAATTAACAGCTTACCATTTTAGCACACACTACACATATCCAACAGTTAATATGACAGCGTGAATTGTTTTTTTTTTCTGAAATATTCCAGCGAAGGATTTGCGGTCGAAGAATTGGAGCGAACGTAATATCGATCGGTTGCGAACCATAAGGGCGTAACAGGTGTTTCGCGTGACGAATTATTCGAGTTATGCCCTTTTTCCTGTCAAATAGTCGATCTAGTGTATTTATGGCTGTATACGCCTTTGCCCAAGTACCACTGACCTCCTTTTTCAGTAATGATCGCTACGTTTCCAATATCCTCATCACAATTCGACATGAATTTGTAACATGTACGAACGCACCGCTCTAGTTACAGCGTTCGTAATTTCATCTCAAATTCTGAGCGTATCTTCTTACTGATATAAATTTGTCGATTGATTAGACTCAAAAGCGTTCTGATCATTCAAAGTTCGGAATTTCAACCCGACCCCAAATTTTCATTAAAAAATAGATTTTTTTTTCGTTCATTTCTCCCCATGAATTTTACGCTTTATAATTTTTAAATTAACCTCGTGAAAGCTCCAGCCGGTCTATGAATATTTAGTAGTTGCCCAAGAGCTTTAAAATGTCCAATTTTCGCCCCTTTTTTTTACTCTTCTCACTCATAAATTTGACGCTTTGTAAAATTTTTAAAACGATTAATCGTTTTTTTTTAGAAACAGATTTTTCAAATTTACCTCACACTATTAATCCAAGAATCACCTATTAAAATGAAATACAAATATAAATATCGCGGATCACTACAAAATATTTGGTAGGGATCTGTATATATCAAGTCCGAAAAAGCGCCCGAAATTTAGGCCTCCAGACTAGAATGCTGCCTTAAGGGGAGATATACACCTAGATGGTCGAGGTCGAGGATTTAGAAGCCATGAACATTCCGTCGACCGTAAAAGACCTACACTATGGGCCTGGTATCGATGATTCCATGTAAGTTGACAAATTTCACGATTTATTCATTCCCAAATTTTCAAACGCGTTTTTCTCAAAACCACGGTTTTCAAATTGGTACCTAAAATTTCTCGCAAACCAATGAACCGATTGCCTTGAGGTTTTTTGTGGTTATTCTATACACCATTATCTAGTACTTGTCATGGGGTTTTTTTCCGTTACTTAGTTTTTGTTTTATAGGCAAAATAATAACTAATTTTTGGCCCAAAAATCACTATTTATGTTCAAACGTCCGCCATTTTGTCATAAATCGATATTTTTAAAATCGGCTCTGACAAGTACTAGATTATAGTATCTAATTTAATAATCTTTTTGGTTTTTTTTAGATGATTTTTAGAGAAACGCCAATGGGTACCGTATACGCAGATTTTTTGACGACGCTCCAAGGATCATACAATATCCATGTATATTTTTGATATTTTTAAATAAAGAAAATTAAAAATATTTTTGAATGTATATACTTTTAGATAATGAAAACTTCAATTCGAAATTTCAAATAGTTTTCCTTGGAAAAACTCACAAAAATGACCTTTTTTCCGGCTCCTAGGTGTATATCTCCCGTTAAATCATGTCGTTGAACTGGGCTATATATGATTATACCAGTTAATATTTTTATTCGGTCATGCACAACGCTACGGAACTCGGAGTACTGCCGCAGCCGAACCTCGACCGTCCATCCAGCAGTGTCAGTTGGACTAACAGTTAGTATGTACCTCATTAAAAAAAATATCCACTTCTAGAACACTATTTATTTAAAAATGACGAGCACGCTGTCCGCACGAATGTGTAAGCTGGATAAGAAAATGTTACGTTCGTCGGCTTAAATGAATTATTAGCGAGCGTTTGAAGTGAGTCCTCGAAAGATTACCAGTTCATTACGTGTGTGCAGTCCATGATGTAGGTCAGCAAAGGAAAACCCGAGGAAAAAAATCGCGCAACCCTGACGGCTGTGTTTGCGGGACGGAAATGCGCCGGAAAGAATGGCCAACACTGGGATCCCTCGACTGTTCTTCAGTATTATTCCAGCACGCATTGACGTTCTAATTGGCGACTCTTGGTGGCTCTTGAGCGTGCAAAGAACGCGTAATGCCGGTGCGTGCACAATTAGGAAGGAATTTTTCATTAAGGAGGGAGATACCTTTCGGCGAGAAAAAAATTCCTCATTGTCATGATTGTTTTCTAAAGGAAATATATTTTCACCATCATTGAGACTCAGGGTATGTTTTATTACTACTTTTGGCTGTCAAATGGAATTTTTTATTCATCTTTAAAAATGGCGGAGGTATGTTCTTCAAAACTGCATTTTCAAAGCTGGCGTGACTCATAACTAAAAAACTAATCAACCGATTCTCATGAAATTTGGTATAAATCTTTCTAACCTATTGTCTAAAACATGACCCTAAATGCTCTTGAACATAAAAAACGTATTTTTTATTGCTCAGTGTAGCCACTTTTTACGGAAAGTTCAATCTTTTTGTTTCAAAGCGTACGATTTAATCGATTTTCAACATTTCTCACTTTTTCTTGGCTCAAATTCTGCGTATGAGTGTTAAGGTAGTTGTAGGGTCAAGCCGTCGAGGGTGAAGTATGAGGGGAACGCCCCATGCTTATGCATGGATCTATTTGACTGTTGCCAGCTGTTACCTTTCAAATAATCGTCATATTAAACATACATTTTCAAATTATTTTTCTCCATCTATTGGAAAAATATGCATTTTGAAACATTCGATGATTACGTTTAATGTTTTCACTACTTTGAATAATTATTTTCTATAACTTTTTCTCGCTCAATTAACGCGAGACGATTGGACAACTAATTGGCAGACTGATTTCAGAGAACATCGATGTTAAAGAGACGTTATGCGGGAAAATAATCTGCCCGATTTTTTGCACCGCTGTTGTCACGAGAACGATATATTATCGAGCACGAATTAATACTGAAGTGACTAGCAAGTATTTCAATCGCGCATTTTGGCGATTGATTTTTATACGTATTATAAATAAATAATATTGAAATAAATAATTATGGGATGAGAAACACTCAATTTTCAATTATTTGCCTCCATTTTATGATACCGAAAGAAATTATTTGTTACAATTAATTCATTCGATACATTTGAGGGTTCTTTGCTCCAAGCGACTGCACTTTTATTCACTTCCATCAAAACATTTACTGGACTTGAACAAATTTTTATATCGCGAATGTAGAAATGATCTGAGATCGCGTAATGCCCCATGTACAGGAAGAGAAGCGTGACCGAGCTCACGTGAATTCGACAATTAAAGTGTTCCTTTCACGAAGGGCCGTATTTTGTAGAGGCATAAGAAGAGCCTTTCTGAATCATTGGTAAATTGCAGTGGTGCTTAATAAAAATAAGTCACAATCGATTATTGTACCTAACGATAAAATGGAATAAAAAAATTCGCGCAAATTAAGTAGATTTAAAGATTTTTCTATTAATATTTGCTTCAAGGGGATAGGCCACAGTAACGAGTATAAAATCATGTGCGAATTTAATAATTTTTTTTCGTATGAAAAAGTGATTCACTGATAAAATTAATTACACATCTATTTAGTATGAATATCAAGCTGTTGGAAAAAATATTTTTTTTTTCGATGTACAAAATGGTCGGCTACTAATATTTTCTTTCGTTATCTTTTTTTAGGCGCTCCGCGGCGTGACATTTAGCATCCACGATTTTTTACCTAGAACAAAAAACAAAAATTCTCGTCAATCTACATTAGAATACCTAGAGAAGTACGTACGGAATTTCTAAAATATTGTTTTATTCAAAAGTTGTAGGTATTTGAATTGAGTTGTGGGTATGTGGAAATTTTCAGTGAAAAATTTCGTATAAAAGGCTCATAAAATGAAAAGTTTTCGATTAATCAGAAGTTCCTCACGTATTCCTCTGCGAAATGCAATTAGGAACATAACTTTTAAATATAAAGTGAATCGAGATAAAATTGTTGAAGTTATTTGTCCCGCCAATTGGAAAAAAGCTGTTTCGAGAAAAACGCGTTTGAACTTTTAGGTACACTATAATCTTGCCAGAGGTGGGCTTACGTTATACGCTCAAGGTCAGTGAACAAAAAATGTTGTTGCTATAAATCGAATAGTTACTTATTCTTATATTGATAAAGCAACCTTTTAGCGAAAAAAATCGATTTTTTGAAAATTCTATTGTGGCCTTACCCCTTAAACATTCAGAGACCCCCTGTTTTTACTGTCGTTACGAAATCTGTTGCGGGAATTTACGTAATTTCCCTCGCGATCTGTTGGACCGGTCACTTGTCAGACCGGGCGACTGCAGCGCCACCCGCCCGGCGCGTCGTACGAGATCGCTCTCGATCGCTCCACGGGAGCTCGCGCTCTCTAGCGGCGGAAGCGCATGGCCCGAACGCACGTGGTTCTACGCTCTCTATCAGCAACGCTCGACTCGTGCGCCTCGGTTTTCGTGTCCTCTCGTTTCGGGCTCTAACGGTTCTTGCGACTCGGCGACTTATCCGGTTTTGTTGCCTTCTTCGGGAAGGGTTTCCGAGTGCTCTCGCACTCAGGCGATTGTAATTCTCGACAGCAAGTTACAGGCGATCTTTCGACTACGCGGCGATTTCTGGGGTGTTGTGCGGCTCGCGCGTAGTAATTCGCGGACTCAAGCGTCAAGCTGCTTTCAAAGAGTGCGGCGGTGCGCGTCCTCCGGGGTTCGCGTGCACGGACTGCCTCGTGGCGAGCGGTTCTCGCGAACTTTCTTAGCGCCGGTTTTATCCCGAACAATTACGTACGATCTCGCGTATTGTCAGGTGTCCTACGGCTATACGCGTAGTTATTCGATCGTAACCTGTGTCGCGGTGCTCGTCCTACGAGGTTCTTGTTTCTTGTCCACGGCTCGTGACCACCCGTGCAGGAATGAGACCGGGCATTCTCTAGTTTGTGTCCGGCCCTGACCAGACTTGCCTTGTCTCATTTACCTGGCCGGGCTCTCCCATGGAACAAACCGGGAAGATCACAACATCGTTTTTTTTTACATCTTACCCTCCATATTTGAAAAGTACAATCTTCTGGCTCGGATACATTGCGAGCAAGTACATCTTTGCGTAATGTCCACCCGGCCAGAACATTGATATGTTCTGAAAACTGGAACCTGTCTTCAAGAAAAAAAAGCTACTTTGCTTTTCACCTCATCAAATATGTTTCTAATTGATTGGGATGAAACTAACACATCTATTGTAATTCTATTCATCATTAAAAGCATTTATTTCATCAATGATAATCGACAAGGATAACAATGCTTATAATAAATACCGGGATTACGGAAACTAATGATTTGAGCTTAAACAATAGCCAAATTATTTTATGACGCAAAAAAGTGAAGCAGGTTATTCGTGGTTTTTGAGTGCCTTGTCGCTATGTTGGGAAATATCAACGTTCTGGCCGGGAAGACATAACCTGAATGTATTTCGCCAACAATCCGCCAGGTGGCTACAAGCGAAGCGCTTCGCGTAAGCAAGGTACCATTATACGAGGATAAAAGTTCGTCCTGTGAGTCGTACCACGTACAGAAGTGTTATGCTTACTGCGTGCACTTACGCTTATGATTTAGCGATACTTGTGAAACAACGCTGCACTCTAGGCCTTTTCCGCTCGGATAGTGATCTGTGTACGTTTTTCTGCCCCTTTACCTATCAGGAAATGCGAGCAAGTGTATGTATACACTCATATACTACCTCAGCAAGTAGATAACCAACAAGCAATATGTTGTCGAAATACTAAATTGAATAGACTCCCGATTTTACCTCCTCAAGGATTCCAAAAACGCTGAAACGTCATTTTTAATTTCCTCGTTTGTTCTTGGTTATTTCCCGATCCATTCCCTACAACTTTTCTGGTAATTTACCGCTTGTTCTCCGGCCCGTTCCTAATCAGATCTCCAAAAAGGGAACGGCGGCTCGGGACCTAGCCTTACACCCGTTACATTGCAAACCTATTCCAGGGTGGAAGGTCCGACCAGAGACTGATATTATCTAGGAAAGGCAGATCAGGGGCAGTACTTTTTCCCAACTCACATTTCTACACGTGGAGTGAGCGTTTCTCAACATTCTCGCCCTTTTTTGTAATAATAAAGGTAACCCTCGATACAGTTTTCGCGTGTGTTTAGGGGTCTTCTCGCTTTAGACGCTAAAAAGGCTATTTTCATGATTTTTTAAATACGTTTATATTGATATATAACGTATAATCGGGGTGTTTTCGTTTTTTCGTCGATAACGAAATAACGGTACGAGATATGGAAACATTTCACATTGCAACAATGTTTATTTTTCCGTGTACTACACATTAAGGATGAGAAAGATAATGTTATCGATGAAAAACGAAAAACACCCATACTTTCGAGGGTGCGTTTCACCCCTTAAAAATCGGGTTCTGCAGATAAAAAAAATACGTGTCGCCTATTTTTACCCATTCCACAAGCATGCCAAATTTCATCGAAATCGGAGAGATCGACCTCGCAACCTTTCCTTGTAAGTCCCAAACTGGTGAAGAAATCTTTCCTTTGAAAACAAATCATGAAAATCAGAAATTTTATCCTCGCATAAAGGTCCACCCTTAATCGTAAAAAGGGCGTGAAATCGTAAAATCGCTGATAATACGGAGGAAAAAAAGTCCAACGAAATCTTTATTCGATACGACGAAACGTTCGCGTGTTTCTTGACGAAGGGAGCAGGTTCACGAGCGGCAAGTGCAGGGCGAATCTGGTGTGTCAAAGGATACGAGAAAAATATATAGTAAATTCCTACTTTCTTTCTTCCATCGAGAAACTCTTGGTAAAAGGACGATAGTTTCACGCTCCAGTAGAAGCGAAGTAAAAGATTTTCAAACATATCCGTTATTGCTCTTGGAAATCTGTACCGAGATCACTCAAAATCTCAAGTCGTTTTCTTTTCGCGTCCTTTAGAGCGAGAGCACTACGACGAACTTCCTAAAATGTCGGAGCTATTTTTCTTCCTCGTTGAGTCGCAATTCCAACGATATCTTCTGGTCGATATCTCCGAGTGGTCGATCGTTGGCTGCTCGGTGTCGGATTAATTCGTCGAAAAAAAAGAGAGGCGCTCGAGTAATCGAGCCGCGCACCTGACAGATGTTTGCCGTTTCATCGCGGCGACTGTACAAACGCTCGTCAGTGGAATTCGCCCGAAGGGTGTGCACTTGAATTTGACGGTACAGTGACGCGAGTACTTTCTGAGCTGTAACGGCGACGCGCGTATATGCAGGCGGAGCTTTTGAACGCGTGGACATAACGACGGCATGAGTTATGCAGAGGAATGTACGTTTACGTGTCTACTTCCAGCTTGATGCTCTTTCGAGATTGTCTCGTGTTTCGACGATTCGAGAGAACGTCAATGTCAAAGAGACATTTCGCGGAAAAATAATCCGCTGGATTTTTTGCACCGTTACTGTTGCGAGAACGGTATGTCATGGAGCACGAATTGAAGCGGAACACCACTGTGATGAATAAAAAAAAATAGATTTCGCTTGCATTTTCTCAGAGTATACATTAAAGGTGGCACAATTTTGAGCTCAACTTTTTCCCTTTTTTCTCACCGTCCAATTATGTTCTGAAAAAAAATTATCGCGGAAGCCGCGAGCGGTCTTTACTCGATTATAGACGAACATCAGTTAAGGGGTGACACCACTGTAAACGTTCGAAATTAAGCGATTTTTCGTGATTTTTTTCCGGTGGAAGGACAAGTAAGAGGATAATAATATTCAAAGATGTTATTAGTCATACCTTTAAGTGAACCAAAATGATACCAAATGGTGACGCTGGGGCTATTCTCGCTAGGAATTTAAGACGCTCTGCGGCACGCAGTGTAACTGACGCAAATTCGAATGTGGAAAAAAATATTAAAGATTCTATTAATTTACATGAATCTAGGGAATTTGAAAAATATTAACTTTAGAGTCATTGGCAAGCATTTGAAGTACAAACTCAATTTTCGACAAAAAAAGGACAATTATTTGTTAATGAATAATGTTATAACTAACTCATGGAAAATCTCGTATAAAGCATCTCTTAAGCAAATAAAAACAAAAACAATTTTTTGAAAATTCTACAGTGGTATTAACCCTTAATTGTTAAAAATTTGGGTTCGTGAATAAAATACCTTAAGGCCTTAGGCCACAGTAACGGGTATACAATCATGTGCGAATTTAACCTTTTTTTCGTATGATAAAGTGATTCATTCATAAAATTAATTACACATATATTTAGTATGAATATCGAGCTGTTAGAAAATATATACTTTTTTTCCGATGTCCAAAATGGCTAACTACTCGAAACTTCTCGTAACAGCTTTTTCCAATTGGCGTGACAAATAACTTCAACAATTTTCACTCGGTTTACTTCAAATTTAAAAGTTATGTTCCTAATTGCATTTTGCAGAGAAGAACACACGGAATTTCTGATTAATCGAAAACGTTTCATTGTATGAGCAGTTTTTGAGCAGTTATAACAAAATTTGTCACTGAAAATTCATTTCTTAAGTGCAAATACCTACAAATTTTGAATAAAACAATATTTTTTTAATTCCGTATGTACTTCTCTAAGTATTCTAATGTAGATTGACGAGAATTTTTGTTTTTGGTTCTAGGTAAAAAATTGTGGATGCTAAATGACACGCCGCGGAGCGCCTAAAAAAAAGATAAAAGAAAATATTAGTAGTCGGCCATTTTGTACATCGAAAAAAAAAATTCTAACAGCTTGATATTCATACTAAATAGATGTGTAATTAATTTTTTGAGTGAATCACTTTTTCATGCGAAAAAAATTGTTAAATTCGCACATGATTTTATACTCGTTACTGTGGCCTAAAGCCTTAAACTGAGATCTGCAAAGGGCGTTTACGATAAGCATAAAAATTCTCATGCGTTCCGTCGTACTCGAAAAAAGCTGAGATCGGGAAGCGTTCCTGTCGAGACGCCTCTTAAGTTCGCGAGTCATTGAGGCTCCAAGCGTTCGTGAATGCAAGCTAATTGGTTTTCACTGTTGTATCATCGCATCGATTCGTGCGTTAGCGTTGTGACGCTAATTGGCGTTTCCACCGTCATTCGAACTTCTAAACGCCCCCGTGGTGTGAAGTACTCGTATTGCGAATCTTCATCCAAATGGGGCATTCTACCGGGTGTATTTGGCCGGTTGAATACTGCATTAAGGGGACCTAAAAAACTCCGAAAGAGTGTACAAAAGAATGTTGGGAAAAACGATGAGGCTGATTCTTTTTTACCCGAGGATTGAATGAACAATTAAATCGGCAAATAAATCAAGAGACAAAAAAGTACTCAACGACCGGTTACGCCGACTGATACAGGTGTTCATTTATTTTGGATTCAATCGTGGCCCGTAGACTTTTTTCCGCCAAAGGTATCACGCTTTTTGGGAGATTGATTCCGAAACAAAAAGTGTGTCGGAACGATTACGGATGATGTTCATTGGACAAGGGAGAAAGGAGAGATCGGTCGGTTTTTCCGGAGTGAAATCCATTTGCCCCGAACAGTTTCTGGCCGAGTGACAAGAAAGTTTTTTTTTGCGAAAGCGAGAGAAAACATCCGTCCCTGCGATTGGGGATGAAAGTGACGCGTGACCTGGGTAGGTGGCGATTTGGAGGGTCGCTAAATGTGCGCTTGCGATAAGTCGATAACTGATGGAAGACGACACGGTAAGTTGTGTCTCGCGACATCCATCCGGTGGGTGTAAAGCACTCGAGATTTTCAGCCGAATAGGGGCGTTCGGTAGTTCATCTCGACATCGATAATCTCGATTTTCCGATAGATTAGGACACTTGAAACGAAGGGCAAAAAAATACAAAACTGTGACGACGACTTGTGCTCCTTGGTGATTATCGATGCGCTCTTTTCCTAACGATAAGAGAATTCCAGGAGGAAAAAAAATGTCAGCCTGAGGAAATTGAGAGGGCGATTGAGGGAACGAGAAAAAAAGTCACCGAACAATGCTGTGGATATACGAACCGCGAAATGCTCTGCTTTGTTCTTCGTTCACAGAGAAATCGACCTACGGTTCGTCCTTTCGTTAACCATCTTCTTCTCTTTTCTCGATTCCGGCGAGCATGCGAACGTCCGCAAGAAAAGTATTCCCTGTTTCCCACTGCCTTTTTGCCGGAGCCCCGTCAAAGGCTTAATCCGCAGCAGGAAGAGAGCAAAAAGTCTCCGGGGAAATGGACCCCGCGATGGGAGATGGCGAGGGAAAAAAAAACGTGAAAGACTTCGTACATCGAAGGAGTTCATCGTTGAGGAAAAAGGGGATGTAATTAGCTTGCTCTTGCACTAAAGCTGAGGACATTGAGCACGAGCTGCTACGACGATCGTGGGGATTTTTAATAAGTCGTGGTGAAGAAAATTAAAGATGGGCGAAATCAAAGGATTTCAAATTTTTTGCGATAACTTTTGAGTAAATAGTGATTTTTGTGCTACGAACAAAAATATTCGTGACTCAATCATTGATAACAATTATGATAAATTTTTAATCGTGGGTTTGTTTGGGTTCGAAAATGTAAGAAAAATATTCATTTTTCGTATGAATATTCTTTTCGTTTTGTAAATTCCCAATATCACAGTGCTTCTTGTTTTCGAGAATCGATGCTATGTGGAAATTTCAGTGACTTTTTTCAAACGCAAAATTGGCCTTGGATTCAATTTTGGAAAATCCCGATGCAAATTAGAAAATCAAATTTCACCGAAACGAGATAAATCCATCCCCTTGGGTATAAAGTACCAGCGCGTGACTGAACATTGACTTTAACTGCCTCAGAGCGCGGGCGACGTCTGACCAGCGCGCACAGTTTCTACTAGCGCTGTGATTGGGATACGTCGGGGAACGCCACAATTCGCAGCGTTGCAGGATTGCCGCGTCGACGATTGCAAAATGTCTGGGACAATAACGAGCTCTGTCGAGCGAAAGGGCGCCTTCGTCTCGTGTCCATTTGACCACCCGTTAAGGGGGATTGGCAGCGTACGAGGGCTGACGGCCCGAAACGAGCGGTGGAGCGTAATGAACTATTGGCAAGGGTCTAAGCTTTATTCGTAACTCGAGAAACGCAAAAACTGTTGACTCTAAAATGCACTGAAAGTAATCAATTTCGGAATGTGATTTAACAAATGAATCAATAAAAATTGATCGAATCAAATTTTGATCGAATATCGGCCTACTAGACTTCCCTTTGGTATTTAATGGAATCAGATATTCACTCGAATTTAATACAACCATTTCTATAAGGCAGTATTCTAAACTGGAAATTTAAAAAACTCGATTTTTTTTGCCTTTCCTACAATGTAGACTCTTAACCCCTAGCCCCTACACATCGGTACCACAAAACCCACATTATTAGTGAGAAATCCTAACATCATTTTTCTTGCTTTATTCCATCGCGTTTTTCACGGTGATACATTTATATAAGGTTTTTCTCGCAATACCTATTCCATTCGTCAGTTATCGAGCGTTCGATTAAAAAAAATCTCTCTACGTCAAACAGTTCGTTAGCAGCGTTGATTTGAAGTGCTGGCGTGTGCGTAATCCCTGTGTAGGTTATTTGTTTCGTACAGATAGTGTAGGGTCCATGGTTAAGGGGGTATGTCTCTCTGGAAACTTAAAAAATCATTTTTTCGCATATTGTTATAGTGTGAACCATCAAGAATATTTTAAGGGGGTCGTCTAGTGTGTCAGATCAAAAGAAGAGAAAACGGCCTTGCATGACTTCTTTAAAGAAGAGGAAGGTGTACTCTATGAGCCAGGCATATCAGATTGATCGTGAGACCATTTTTTTATTATGAGTTATATACAACAACTTACAAACGCGTTTTTCTTCAAACACGGTTTGTTCAAACTGCTGCCATGATTTTTTGTCATTTTTTGTATTTTTCGAAATTTCGAAAAGTGGATCGTGAACCCACCGGTTGGATAGATTTGAAGAAAACATTTTTTGTTTTCGTTTCAGATTACATTTTAGTCTGGTAGAGATCCCGCCGTTTCGGGCCTCGCCGCTGGAGAACTGCAACGCCAACTGCAGCACCACAAACACTTTGGCAGATTTTCATCCTAAAAATTACATTGTAACCACAAACATGTATACAATATGTTGGGAAAATTTGTACTTATTCCAACCAATGTGTTACTAGTTTATTTCGGTTTCTGATGAATGGGAGCTTTGCAATCGTGTGAACAAGCTCAACCCTTTTTTCACGGCCATATGCAGAGCCCCATAACTTCTCCGATGTTTACTGTTTTTACGCAAATTTCTTTTTTTGTAAACATCATAGTTTACAAAACGAGACTAAATATGGATACTAAGTATATATTGTTTACCAAGCCCAAAAAACGCCGGAAATTCAGGGCTATAGACTATAATGCGGTCTTAACCCTGCGAAGCATACATTTTTCTTTACGTGCATGTTTTTTTGCACTTTCTTTATTAATGACGGCCGCTACGTAAAAAATAAAAATTTAGTGGGTATGTTTTAGTAGTTATTAAAGTCCTATGAATCTTGAAACGCATTGACAACCAACGTATTTAATTAAAAAACGCTTTTGAATCGTCTAAATCTGAATTGAATTAGGTGTAACACCAGTGTTACACTATGCCGCAAAGGGCATAGGGCAAAAATCGATTTTTTTTATTGCATTTTTTTGAAGTATAAGTATCCGGGCTCATACTTCTGTATGGGCCCGGAATAGATGACTCTATGTAAGTTTACAAAAAAAATATTTTCTTCGTGTAAACTGAAATTGAAACGTTAAACGCGTTTTTCTCAAAATGGCATTTCTGAAGTCGGTGACCAAGATTACTCGAACACTAATGAACCGATCTTCTTGAAATTTTGCAGGCTTATTTAATACATAAAAATGTAGTCTTTAACCGTTCGTTTTTTTTCGTTAAAATCGAACCATTAACTTTGACTGTCCGCCATTTTGTGAAAAATGAATATTTTTTACAATCCTTCGATTAAAGACTAGTTTATACTTATATTTGACTAAATCCATCCGCATTTTTTTTTCAGATGATCCACTTCGCCGCAATGTTGGTCACCGCAAACCGTGTATATAAAAACATTATTTCATTGACGGCCATTTGCCACTAAATAATGTAATATTTTTCAATAAAAGAATTACTGAAAGTTCTTCAAGATGTGTTCTTTAAGATGGTATATTGATCGATTAAAAAAGTTTTGTAGTTTTCTTCAAAAAAATTCATGAAAAAGGCCTTTTTTGCGCTACAAGTGGGGGTAACGCCTTAAAAAAGCTGTGGACCCAACGGAAGTTAGGTTAGATCAGCTGGGTAAGTGCGGCTAGCGAATGATAGGAGAGTGTTTAATTGGGAAGAGTAATACCTAAAAACCTGCAAGGGTGTAACGTGGAAACGAAGGAAAATCTACCAACAAATACGAAAATGTAAAAACAAAAATAAAGCGCTATATATAGTGATATTATGTAAGTATACAATTTAAAAAAAAATCACTATATCCAGTGATATTATGTAGGTTAATTTGGGAAGGGTAATACGTCAAAACTCGCAATAGTATACGTTCCCGCAAGAGTATACGTTGGAACCCACGAAATGAAAAAATCATAGATATAAATTATTTCGTAAATGGAGGCTCATTTTCATTCAAATTTGTGTGAACAACGTTTGTGTTCTAAATTTGAATCGTGTGGCCTCTATTCGGACACATTAAAAAAACAGCATCTATTCTTTTTCACTGTAAGACAACATGAACCATTTTTGTGAATGAGAACTTCGGTCGCGATGTATTTACGTGCTTGCAAAAATTGCAAATGGAATTTTGAATTTATCGAAAGTGGCGCATTTGCCATTCTGCGATACAAATACTGGTGCTTTGACTGTCATGGATAATTTACCTTGTGTACGTAACTGTTGCAGTCACGTTGATTGAATTATTCCCTGTACGCGGTCGCCTGCTCGCGCGAGTCGTACGTTTAGCTTTTTATTCATGCGGACAGCGTTTGCCGAAAGAATATATAGATAAGACACTTCTGTAAGCGAGACGGTGACCTCGTTTTGCACAAGTGTGTACAGTACGACCACGAAAGAGCCCCTAGACGTACGTATTTGTTCTACGAATACGACACCGAATTAAGGCGCGACACCACTTTGACGGGTAAAAAAATTGATGTTTTTTTTACATTTTCTCAAAGTATACGTATCCAATGATATGTGAAAAAAATCAAGTCAAAATCGTGACAATTGACCAAGCTACAGACGATTTAGTGAGAGCAGGTAGCGCAACGATTTACGTATACGAAAAATGGTCAGTGGCGCTTTTCTCGAAACGACTTTTCTCAACCCGGCCGGAAACATAAATCTAGCTATAGTTGTCCGATTTTCAATTTCAAAAAACCGTAATTTCCGTAATTATATATAGCCCATTTTGAAAATTTAGTATTTTTTAAACCCCTGAATATAAGTAAACATTTTACCAAAATTATACTTTTTTATAAACACCCGACATGTTGTAATTTTTTTTCGAAAAGGGCTAAATACAACGAGAACTAGATTTACGTACGTTGTATTAGTACAGTTATGTATGCTGTACGTAGCCGCTTAATTTTTTAAATTAAGTATTTTTTGAGCCACCGAATATAAGTAAAAATTTCACCAAAATTATATTTTTTTTATAACACCCGTTATTTTATGATTTTTTGTCGAAAAAGGGCTATATACAACTAGAACTACATTTATGTACGTTGTCGTAGTACAGTTATGTATGTTGTACGTAGCCGTTTAATTTTTTAAATTTAGTATTCTTTGAGCCACCGAATATAAGTAAAAATTTCATCAAAATTATAGATTTTTTTTAAACACCCGCTATTTTGTGATTTTTTTTTCGAAAAGGGCTATATACAACGAGAACTACATTTATGTACGTTGTCGTAGTACAGTAATGTATGTTTTACGTAGCCGTTTAATTTTTTTAATTTAGTATTCTTTGAGCCCCCGAATATAAGTAAAAATTTCACCAAAATTATACGTTTTTTTTTAACACCCGCTATTTTGTGATTTTTTTTTCGAAAAGGGCTATATACAACGAGAACTACATTTATGTACGTTGTCTTAGTACAGTTATGTAGGTTGGACGTAGCCGTTTTATTATTTTTAATTTAGTTTTTTTTGAGCCACCGAATATAAGTAAAATTTTCACCAAAATTATACTTTTTTTTAAACACCCCCTATTGTGTGATTTTTTTTCGGCAAAGGGCTATATACAAAAAAAAACTATTCTGTACGTTGTCGTAGTACAGTTATGTATATTATACGTAGCCGTTTAATTTTTTTTAATTAGTATTTTTTGAGCCTCCGAATATAATTAGAAATTTTGCCAATATCACATTTTTTCTAACACCCGTTATTTTAGGATTTTTTTCGATAAACGGCTATATACAACGAGGGCTACATATGTATAGATCAAAGAACATTTTTATTTTTTAGATCAATAATTGTGAAGATATCGATCCGGCTACTGGATCACATTTTATATACCCAGGCTCTATGATATCTCAATAACGTTAAATTTAATTTTATCTTCATTAAAATTTACAGGAAATGACTTCAATGTATGTTCGATAACATACCTTTATTCCAAATCCCAAATAAATTATTGAATAGGAGAACAAATTTTTAAAAAAGACATTTTTCGGCCCGTCACAGTGGTGTCCGCCTTTGAGTATTACCGACATCGTCTGCATCAATTTTTATCGATACCAGCGACAAGGCTCTCCTAACTATATTCAAAAATTAATTCCATTAGCGTTGAATTTTTTTTCTATTTACCTTGCTTCTGTTTCGTGGTGTGAAATCTTCTTTGCTCGCCTTTCGCCTCTTGTCCTTCAGGATCATCCGCGCCGCCGCGAAAGCCATCTTGATTTATCGGGATGTGTTCTCGTACTCGCAGCACTCTCAATTTCAAACAATTCGACTGTCAAAATCCGTACTCAAAAATCTTCTTTCTGTCTCTGTTTTTTTTTCTTCAATTCAACAAATCTGGTATTGCTTTGCGAGATACGACTTCGAATTTGAATAAATATATTTTTCTCGACTCGTATTGCTGTACTAATATTTTCAGACCGTATTTCACTTCGTATCGGTACGATAAATTCTAGTATCACTGTTCTAGTTTACCCGTAAAACTAATGTCCATATTATTGTTGTTATTGTTCATCAATATTATTATCGTTGATATAACGTGTATAATATTTTGTATAACTTTGATGATTAGGAATGAGAGAATTGATCGTTTAATTGAACACTATCGATTAATCGTCGAATTATACAGCCACATTGACTAGGAATATTTGCGATACTTTAACTGAGCTTTTTACGAAATTGACAAGTGGCCTTAGTGTTGATAAATTTTGATATCGAGTAGTCGCGATTCTGAGCACAATCGTCGCGGGCCTTTTTTTATTATCGAAACGTTGGGTTTAGTCAAATCGATGCTGGGACTTTTGCTATTGCTGCTTTTTCTTGTAACACGTTTCGTCGTTCACTATCTAAATTGGTCACTTTTGCGTTGTTTCGCCGTTTTTCTCCTTTCTTTCTCCACTCGTGTACTCGTGTGCGTTTCGTTTACGATCCCTGTATACGCGTTTCCCTGTTTACCGTGTTTTATCTCCGTTATATATACATCTATATACATATATACATATATATGTATACGTGCAAACACACACATGTATATATATATATACAAATAAATGTATATACAAAATAAATTCGTGTCGTAGAGATGACGAAATTTAAACGCGGTTATGTTTCGATCGTTACTATGAGTCGCGGATACATCCTCCTTTTCGGTATGCGGCTGGCTAATTGACGCAGCTATCGAGATATGGCCATGGATCTAGAAATAGCAATGATATCATACTTTCAATAAGAGCAAAACCGTAGCGAACGTGTAAATGATTTTTTACAATGATGAAAAAAAGCCGGATAAGGTTCCGAACCCCCCCTCTGATCAAGCCGAAATTTTGCACAAACCTTCCTTTTAATATTTTAAGACAACCCCTGAAGGAATTTTTGGCGATTCGCAATAATTTTCTAGATATTAAATTTCAAAGTTTTTTTTTTAAGCGCGCCGATATCTATTACGCTTTCGATCATACCTGTCGCGCTCTCCGTTTTGTCCAAACAAACCCAAACAAACCCAAAGACTATTGCGCGTCGCCAAAAATCCCTTCAGGGGTGGTCTTAAAATACTAAAAGGAGGGTTTGTGCAAAATTTCCGCTCGATAGAAGGGCCGGGGGGTTTCGCAGCCTTACACATGCAAAAAACCGAACTTGGCGATTATTGTCTTTTTCGAAATGATTTATGAAAAGAAAATCATGAAAAAAATACATCCGATCATACCTATCGCACTCTTCGTTTTGTTCAAACGAACCCAAACTCAAGAACTATTGCGCGTCGCCAAAAATCCCTTCAGGGGTTGTCTTAAGGGGGGAAATCACAGTAGCACACAAAAAATAGGCATATTTTCGGGAATCAATTTTGGCTGAATAAAAGTATCAATTGAAAATCTGTAAAGTAGGTTTTATAGCAATACTAAAAAAGTACAAAATGTAATTTTTTCAATAAAAAATATTTAAAAATGGCGGCTGCGCAGCATATGCCCCAAGGCGTCTTTTTTTGAGCTCACCGAAGACATAACTCGAGCAAATTTTTACCGATCGACTTGAAATTTTGACAGTAGCTTCGAAACATCTTTCTCCACGGAGCTACGTAGGATTTTTAATTTTATATGGCTTACTTTTTTTTATCGACGATTTTATGGCGTTTTTTTGTTAAAAATTTAACTTTATTTTCAAACATGCACCATTTTGCGAAAAATCAATATATCGAAAAAATCCCACGTATCTCCGTGGAGAAAGATGTTTCGAAGCTCCTGTCAAAATTTCAAGTCGATCGGTAAAAATTTGCTCGAGTTATGTCTTCGGCGAGCTCAAAAAAAGGCGCCTTGGGGCATATGCTGCGCAGCCGCCATTTTTAAATATTTTTTATTGAAAAAATTACATTTTGTACTTTTTTCGTATTGCTACAAAACCTACTTTACAGATTTTCGATTGATACTTTTATTCAGCCAAAATTAATTCCCGAAAATATGCCTATTTTTTTGTGTGCTACTGTGATTTCCCCCTTAAAATACTAAAAGGAAGGTTTGTGCAAAATTTCCGCTCGATCGGAAGGGGTTTCGGAACTGTACCCAAAAAGCCGAACTTGCCGATTATTGTCTTTTTCGAAATGATTTATGAAAAGAAAATCATGAAAAAAATACATCCGATCATACCTATCGCGCTCTCCTTTTTCTTCAAACAAACCCAAACAAACCCAAACCCAAAGACTATTGCGCGTCGCCAAAAATCCCTTTAGGGGTTGTCTTAAAGTACTGAAAGGAAGGTTTGTGCAAAATTTCAGCTCGATCGGGGTGGGGGGGATTATTGTATTTTTCGAAATGATTTATGACAGGAAAATTATGAAAAAAATACATCCTAGCAGAGACTCCGGATGTGATTGCGCTGGACCACACGCAAACGTACATATGTCAAAATTCGGAACAGTCGAAAAATAAGGCAGTATAGAAAAATTCGAAGTTCTGGTCGAAGTTCAGATGTATATAGAAATATGCAGAATGCATCTTTCGTACGCGCGATCTCGCAGTTTGTCACGGTATTTTTCCCAAAGCCAGAAACCGGTCAATGGGGAGGTAGGAGCGGGTAGCAAACTTTGAGTCTACCAACGCCCACGCCGTTTTCTGCATTTTTCGTACGACTGACTGCAAGCACACCCATTGCGAAGGCGGAACGGGGCGAAAGTATTTTATCCGAATAAACGTAAACTATTCCTTTGCGAATAAATGAAACGAGGCTGGAGCGGGAAGAAGCGTCGATAAAGCTCGCAGCGTCAAAATGCAACGATGCGGAGACATTCTTCGCCACTGTCGTTTCGTATCGACGATTTTATACAATTCCTTAAGGCAGAATATTTTATGAAATTCATTAAGGCGACGGAAAAAAATCGATTTTTGTTGCAATTTCTTAAAGTATTCATATTCAAAAATATGTGAAAAAAAATTCAAGGTGAAATATTGAAAATTGACCCCGTTACAGACGATTTAGTGAGAGCAGGTGGCGCAAAGATTTACGTATACATACTAAAACTTTCAATCGCGTTTTTATCGAAACGATTTTTTAACTTTTCAATTACAGAAAAACGTAGTCGTTTTTTTTATTATAAATTTTTAGCATAGTATAAGCCGAGTATAAGTAAAACTTTTGCCAAAATGACACTTTTTTTAAGGCCCGCCATTTTGTGAATATATTTTATTTCGAAAAACGGCTACGTACAACGTGAACTACATTTATATAGATTATATACATTTTTATTTTTATTTTTCAGATCAACCGTTATCAAGTTATCAATCCGGCCGTTGGACGACATTTTTTATAGAGACGCTTTGTTATACCCTCAATATAGTTGTTAATTTTTAATTTTTTAAAATATATATTCACACGAAATAAGTTCGATGTATGCTTAATAACATTTAATCTTCGAATTTCGAAGATTCGAAATTATGGTTGATAATTCGAATGTATGCTTAATCAAATTTAACCGTCGAATTTTTCCAAACTCTAAATAAATTGTTTAGTAGAGAATAAATAGTTCGAGAAAAACGACCTTTTTCGACCCGTCACAGTGGTGTCCTGCCTTAAGGGATCATCACAGTGTAATCTTTTCAAAAAAACGATTTTTTTCACATTATTCGATTGTATAGACTACTATAGATGGTTATAAACGTGCTCCTCATATACTTACATCAATGTAAGTAGACAATTTAAATGTAAATTTCGCACTCGAAACTTGGAACGCGTTTTTCTCGAAATGTCGTTTTTCAAAACAGTGTACACTCCCAAAGGACGAGTTTTCAAGCTATCCGTCTCAAATTTTGAAACAATATTCTTCACGCCATTGTTTATCTTGCTATGGAAGCTTTTTTTAAATCTAAATTTTTTTTAACGAAAAACTGTCGAAAAAATATGCTAAATTCAATACTTTTTTTTCAAACCGCCGTCATTTTGTCAATTTTGATTTTAAAAAACCTCCATAACCAGATAGCGGCTTTCATACTGATTAATAATCTTTTTACAAATTTTGTTCCAGATAATATTTACAGCCACAACCGTGTACACCGTAAGGGCTTCTTTTTTTCGAAGACATTTTCAACCGATATAAAAAAGTAAAAAATAAATAAAAATAAACGTTTAAAAATTTATTTTCTGTTCTTGAGGGGTGCTTTGATTTGACACAAAAAAGTCAGCCTGATTAGCGTATTTCAATCATGTGATGATCCGTTGAAGATATTCTCTTCGAGTGGAAGGGACCGCACGTATGGGCGTTTTCAATTTGAGAGACACATTCGTGTTGGGAGCGCGTTCTGTCGGTTCATAGAAGTTTCGAGTTACAGTGAAGTTATCGGTAGACATCGCACCGTGGAGAAGTGTTTGGCCAATACTTGGATGGGTGACCGCTCAGTGCTACTGCCAACTACCAAGTGGGAGGCAGTTTTACTAACAATGAGATTCTCGTCTCCGGAACTGGAATTCAGTAAAATATTGCCACCTGTATCAGCACAGAGTTTTTTCACAGTTTCCCTGTGCCCTGGGGGTGGCCATGGCCATCACTCTGGGGGGGGGGTCTCTTATGATCTGGAATACTAATTGAATCCCCAAAGTCCACGAGGGGACACCACAAATCGTAAAAATGTAGTTCCTGCTGAATCAAGTGGCCTTGTTCCTAAAACGAATATCCCACAACGAAACTTGAAAAATGCATCCACGTATGTCGAGGCGGAAAACAAATCCAAACAATAACTATTGTTTGGATTCATCCGTGGAAAAATTCTCCGTAAAACGTGGAGTAAAATACGACTCCAGAGATAATTAGCTCTCTTCATCATCCTCTTCATTGTTCCAGTTGTTCATCAACTGAACATAAAACCTCGTTATTATCGTCGCCCATTGTTTTCCGCACCTCTTGTCTACTGTCCCTTATCTAAAAAAAACGTTGTTTTTTGCGCTCCATGAGGTTTTATTTCCCCGCCAATGACTTTGCCTCCCGTTTCCTTGGAGGTACTGGATTAAGGCGGGATATACATTTACAGCGATTAAAAAGTCGATTTCTTTTTTTCCTCTTCTTTAAACGATAGAACTATATATGCAGAATATTTTCCCAAAGTTTGAAAGCGAAATTCGAAAAACTTCAGACGTTACAGCCTTCCAACGGTGTGCCTCCCAAACAACCTGGGCATTATGATATACCACGATTCACGGCCTTGCCAATTCGTTTCGCATTAATTGAGCGAGAAAAAGTTATAGAAAATCATTATACAAAGTAATAAAAATACTTAATGTCATCACCGAATGTTCAAAAATGCATATTTTTACAATAATATCTGTGCATAAGCATAGGGCCCTCCCCTCGTACTTCATACCCGACAGCTAAACCCCAGAACATCCTTAAAATATTAAAAACGAAGTGTATGTCAGATTTCAGATCGAAATTCGGTTTCCGCTTTTCGGAAGTTTATCCCCTTGCTGTATGACTCTTCCACAGCTCCGCCATTTTTATGATAAATTAATTTAAAAAAAATGGTTTTGTATACTCAAATATACTATTAAGGGGTACCCCCACTTGCGATTTTGAAAAAATCGATTTTTTTATTGCTTTTTTTTTGAAGTATAAGTATCCGGGCCCATACAGAAGTATGGGCCCGGAATAGACGACTCTATGTAAGTTTACAAAAAAAAATATTTTCTTCGTGTAAACTGAAATTGAAACTTTAAACGCGTTTTTCTCAAAATGGCATTTCTGAAGTCGGTGACCAAGATTACTCGAACACTAATGAACCGATCTTCTTGAAATTTTGCAGGCTTATTGAATACATAAAAATGTAGTCTTTAATCGTTCGATTTTTTTTTCGAAAAAAAATGGCCGTTTTATAGCCAAAAAACAGCCGTTTTTTTTCGTTAAAATCGAACCATTAACTTTGACTGTCCGCCATTTTGTGAAAAATGAATATTTTTTAAAATCCTTCGATTAAAGACTAGTTTATACTTATATTTGACTAAATCCATCCGCATTTTTTTTCAGATGATCCACTTCGCCGCAATGTTGGTCACCGCAAACCGTGTATATAAAAACATTATTTCATTGACGGCCATTTGCCACTAAACAATGTAATATTTTTCAATAAAAAAATGACTGAAAGTTCTTCAAGATGTGTTCTTTAAGATGGTATATTGATCGATTAAAAAAGTTCTGTAGTTTTCTTTAAAAAAATTCATGCAAAAGGCCTTTTTTTGCGCTGCAAGTGGGGGTAACGCCTTAAAGTATACCTGCTTTTGGATGAATGTAGAATAATTATTTGGTGGTTTTAGAAATCCCTTAAAATGGCTTAACTTTCCCCGTTTAAATGTACATCCCGCCTTAAGTGGAGGGGATCAACGATATTTTCAGTACGCCCGAAAATTTGACGAATCCGGTTACGAACGTACACGGCCATCCGAAATTCTCGAGGGTTCTCACTGTTTCATGTGAACCCGAGTGGATCGAAGGAAAATACCATTGGTCGGTAATAGGACGAGGAAAGGGCGGGTGAGAAGATAGAAGAGGAAGGCTGCGAAAGAGCAGAAATTTGCGGGCAACTGTGAAACGTCGCTTGGCAAACCTCATCGTTCTATCGGCGTCTGAAATTGCACGGAAATGTAATCGTTCGGGCTTCAAACTCATTCCCTATACACATTCCTTTCGAAGGGTACATATTAGCCACCCATACGTACAAACTTCGTACGGACTCCGTGGGGGGTGGTGGGGTGTCTGGAGAAGGCGGAGGGTTGTTTCGAATAATCGTTCAGAGTCGGATGAGCGAGAGCACGCGGATATCCGGGATGGATCGACCCACCTAACACGATACATGCAAAAGGGCGCGAGGGAGCCGACTTGACACACTTAAGAAAAACAATCAATCGTTCTGCACGAACGGTAAAGAAAATGAACTCCACGAAAAAGCTGAGGAACTACTTTACGGTCCCGGAATCACAGATTAATCGACAGGTCATTCAATCCCAAAATGTTTGGCCTTCAAAGTTTAAACGCCTTTTCCTAAAAACCACTTTTTTAACCTCGTACAAGATAACTCACAAACTATCCAATCGATCATTTTGAACTTTTACACACTTTTACACAACACAGTCACCGTCTATGTGAACCTAGAGTTCCTCGAAAATTATTCGAGACGACTTTTTCATTACCAAATACTAACAAACATTTAATAAAGAATACAACATTTTTTCAAACGCACACCTTTTTTCGAATTTGCACTTTTCTTTGGATTTTTTAGGTTCACAAAGAGCGTGTGGGTCTTAGGAAACTAAAACTTCTTGGCTTTGGTTTTTCAGATCAATGCGCCTGACGCTAGGGTGCACGCCGTGCAATAACTCAGCCGACAAACGCCTGTGAAGGAAGTGTCGTATAAACGGCATTTTTTTCATTAAAAAAAGTTGTCTTGATATGTACATTTTAATTATGTAGAATAAATAGTTTCGACACAAAAAAACCTTGAAAATTCGTTTGTTTTTGGTTGCTTAAAGTGATCTCCCCGATAATAGTAAACACTTTTGTGTCGTTGGTTATCATATTAACAGAATATCAAGCACCGGTGATGTTAGTGTCATTTCCGGTGGCTAGGGAGTCCTGGAAGAGGCTCGTAATTGTGAACGCCTCGGAAGGGAAAGTGGCTAGGGAGTCCTGGAAGAGGCTCGTAATTGTGAACGCCTCGGAAGGGAAA
>CALYCA010000040.1:20000-22491 GCA_944452715.1 Ophion slaviceki | reverse complement strand
TTTTTAGTCACATTCCAACTGAGGCCGAAATATGTTCAATAAGGGGCAGTTTGGGGTTGGAAGCTCCATACGTATGCAAAATATAAACATAAGTAGGTAGGTATGTACTAATTCACTTGTTATCAGGTCATGATAGCAATTGTCAATATAGCATAAAGCTCTACCTACTTATAGCCAAAACATACTTTTTCAAGCAAATTGAACTCGATTCAATTACTATACCCTGTGGTCTATATTCACTCAAATCTATATACAGCCAAAAGTTATTCAGGGAATCCCCATGGCGCTGGTAGGTATTTACAAGATCGTAGTGTTGCCTACACCATAAAAGTTGATACACTTTGTGTCAAAGGGCCTTGCTATAGGAAAATATAATGTATTATAAATTTGTTTACACATTAGTGGTTGAATATCTTGCTCACCACTAACAAAAATCACCAGCCACTAAAAACAAATTTTATCCACTAAAAGGGATGTCTAAAACACCAGTTTACGTGGAAAATTCACTAAGTTGGCAACACTGTTAGCCGCTGCGGGACTTTCCTGACCCACGGTCTCACATACAGGTCTGGAAACGAAGCCACATTTCAATGATGCCGTGAGGCACCGTTACAAGATCCACTTTTTATTCCGCTTGCCGCCACATGCGTCGCTCCTATCGGAGGATATCCCCCCACCCACGGTCTTCTGTGATCTCACCCTACGTCCCCACTTATAATTTTCGTGTTGTCATGTGAATGATAATCTCGGTCCGTGTGTCATCTCATGCTCTTAAGGCATTTCTTTCACGAACTCGAATATTTAACACTTCATTGATTTTCGTCTATAATCAAGTAAAAATACATCCCCGTATACTGGTAAAATTGCAAACCAATTTACCGAACTTTTAACGAAAAATGACGACTAAAAAGGTCTCATTTATACGGCGCTTTATGAAGATAACGCGCCGGCAACATTTCTATGTAATAATTTAAACACTAAATAACTCTAGATGCCAGATATAAACTGCTCACACGAGTAAAATATCGTAAAGATTTCGCAACGACAATAAAAACAGCCGGTTACCGAACGTTTAGAGAAAATATTTAGGATTAAACTTAGAAAAATGTGCCTAGCCGACGAATTTCGTAGCTGCGACTTTTCAGAGAATGGGTCTATCAATCAGTTTACTTAGTCTTCAGTAAGCGTATTATTTGTTCATTTGGTTTTTTATTCGTATTCTCATCAAATATTCGGGGTGAAGGTCGACAGCGCATGCGCCTCGATCTGGAGAGTGGGAGAAACAGACAGAAGATATTCTGTCCATGTCACACACGTACCCATCAACAGCAATGCCACGTAGTGGCGCAAAATGTAAAGAAAAGTAGATCGGCTTAGCGCGCCTAACATATCGTGCACGTTTCCAAACCTGTATGAAACCTGTATTATTATTAAATGGGATTTCAATGATTCTTTCCCCTGTTTATCACTTATGATCCAATACTTCTTGACCATTTGTGTCTCGGTCGCATCATGTGAGAGAAGTTTTTCTAAACTGAAATTTAAAGAAAATTATCGCCCATCTACGGTGAACCAAGAACCCCTAGCGATCTGTCCATTCTATCAATTGAAAGGAAAGATTCAAGGGACATAGATTTCAACGACGTTTTTGAGAAGTTCAGTTAAATGAAAGCACGAAAACATGTGAAATAGTTACAAAGCAAAAGCTTTGTTTTTAAACATATAAATACAATGAAAGTTACTTTCTTATTATAGTCTTTATTATTTCTTTGCACTCTACCTGATAGATGCTGTGGTGAATGCTGATCCGTTTTCTAACTTTTTTACTGATATAAGTAGGGCGTATAGTAAAATTACATATCATCAATAATACATCCATTTTCTTCACAGACCGGGGGCCTCATTAATATGCCGCCCCGGGCCTCCGAAGGGCTTAGTCCGCCACTGCATTCATGGTGTGTGAAATCCCGACCTCGACATTTCAGTACTATCATCAGAAAAAAAGATTCAACATTGAGCTGTTTTTTGGTCTCTAAGCTTATGCATACCCATTAGGGGTCTTCTCACTTTAGACGCTATAAAAGGCTATTTTCATGATTTTTTTTTTTTTTTGAAAGGCTTAAATTATAGACATTGATATAAAAGTGGTTACACTCAATAAATACACTTTCGAAATACATTTAAAAAAAATTATTTACGTCACGATTTATAGATGAAAATGGTAGTTAAAAAAAAGTCCTAAAAAAATTGTACGTCTGCGCTGTTAATGGAATCTCGGAGATGGATCATCCGAAACGAAAAAATCAGACGGTTTTAGATTCAGTATGTTATGTCATATCATACGATTTTTGATATATGCGAAAATAACAAATCGGCGGACATTTAAAAAAAACGGGTTTTTTCACCGTTTTTGGCAAAAAAATAGTAAATAACAAAATTTAAAAAATTCCCTGATAATAAAATTTCATAAGGATCGGTTCAGTATTTTCGA
>CALYCA010000040.1:0-15000 GCA_944452715.1 Ophion slaviceki | reverse complement strand
CAAATCGCCATAGAAGTCGATGCAATTGATATAAACATTCGCTCGAAAAAGTGCGGCAATCGATAATTATACATGAATCAAGTGATAACGATCTACCGAGCAATCATCAATAATATCAATGAGAAAAAAAATATCACGTCTCGCCCGACAAACAGTGAAAGGGGACTAAAAATGTGACAGTGCGTTCTTAATGGATGCTCTCGTCGGACAATACCGATCGAATTAAACAGGTGGAAACTTTAGCACGGAAAGTGTGCAAATTATTTCAGAAAAAAAAGTTTCGCAACATCCACGCTTTACTATCGACAACCCCAAAGCATAATTTTCACCCGCGCGCAAACTCTTCGATTGGAGTATTTTCCCAACAATTATATTGTGTCGCTTAGCAAATTTTGCATATCGCGTTCGTTTTTATTGATTTCTCTTCCACGTTGACATTACGATGCCAGCTCGAGTGTGATCCATCTTCATACGACTGCATCTCGATGAAAGAATGAGAATGCGAGCGTTTCGAGATCAGTGAAACAGCGAAGAGAAGTGCAGAATAACGGAATTGCGAGAAAGAAAACGGAAGGAAGAAAAACACAAGAGAAAGGAGAGACGAGGATACATAACGCGAAGATCGAAGGGAGGTTGACCAAGGTACCAAAGCAATAAAAGAAAACATACCAAAATAGATAGATACATACCATGCGTGTATATATATATATATATATATATATATATACACACACATATACATATATATTTATTTTATAACAACGGCATCTGGCTGAGTCGAAGCTGTCACTGACTTCTTTAATTTTCCTCTTTTCCGCTCCGTTTTCGGTTTTTCTCTCGTTCTTTTACCAACTTCAAACTTACTGAGGGTCGAAAAAGTTATATACAATACTGTATGTCTCGAGGTAAATGTTACGTCGCGGCTTGGATACAATTTTTCAAATTAGATTCGTTATTTTTAGTATTTCGAAAATTTTTTGTGTCGTCTCTGTCCGCAAAGCATAATAGACAAAAGCCAAGTACGGATTTTCATTAAATTTTTCATCGCGAACGGATACCATGGAGACGGTTATTAATTCGCTCCAAAATAAATGTACACTCGCTGATATGTTACGTTCGCGTATAATGCGTGTGTGTGTGTGTGTGTGTGTATATATATATATATATATATATACACACACATATAGAGAGGGGGAAGACTTGTTTTTTTCTCCGTGTGCAATTTACAGGTCGGACGTCATTAAAGCGGCTTCTCTTGGTCCTCTTTCCACCTCCTTGTGTGTGTGTATGTGTGTGTCGCTCGGCTCGAGGAGGTGGAAAGTCTCAAGAGTGATAAACAGAGAGATGAGAAGCGAGCCCGGATGAGAGTACACGGGCCTTGCGAGTACTATAGTGCATACGTATATATATGCGTACACACACACAGTATATGGGCGTACATTTATGACATCTGACATCATTTTTACGACTGGCAGAGAGAAGGAAGCGCGCGCGTGCAGGACTCTCAAAAAACCGACGAGAGAACATAGTTATTGAGTGGAATTGCGGTGTAGAGAGTCACTTCGTAACGCTCGATTTGTGCGCAATCACCGACAAACCTCAAGGAACTCGTCTGTCAGTATATCGTCGCGCCATCCTCTTATTTTTATAATGTACATTGCGCAACGTATACACGTTTCTTTAATGAACGATTTTCATCTCTCTACATTGAAGTTTATTGAATTGAATTTTTGATTGTCTAACGAAGTATAAGGAACAACGTTCAATCCTCACATGTCTTGGTTTTCAACGCGTACATGCTTCAATTATTTTATCATTCGCTATGCAGCTGCAAACCTTGCTGTACTGAAGTTTTCTTTTTAAATTCTATACTTATGTCTCTTTGTTTTCGTATTTGCCTCTCGTACTAAAACTTTTTAATGCATAAACTTTGGCTTCGTCTGAAATTATTTGTACCGTAATTACAGACAAGTGCGAATCTTATTCAAATACATACACACACATATGAATATATCCACATGCAATCATCCAAATAGGGATTTCGACAAACGATTTCCGGTTCGGAAACGACTATTACGAAAAATTGTCGTATCCTAAGCGCAAATGAGATAGCTAGTGGACAAAAGTCATACAGACCGTTCCTACGCATATGCGGTAAAGAGAACTTCCTCGAATCTCGCTACTAAATGTTGCAGTTCAAGGAGGTTCGGTGATTGGAGCGAGTCCAAGATAAAAGACCGATTTTTTTTAGCATTGTCGAGACCTTCGTCCATGCGTTTGCGCAGTTTCCTCGAGATTTACCGTACAATTTCCGAGTTATTAATTGTCAAAGTTGGTGAATTATTCACACGTAGACGACGAAACGTGCCTGTCCTCTCATATATCGATTTTTTAGAGGTACTTGGAGCCAAGACACACGTAAAAAAAACTGACGGTTGCATTCCTTGAATCTTTGTAATCAATAAGGCACCTTGAATCTTTGTGATCAATAAGGCACCTTGAATTGGAAAGCGCACCGCAGAAATAAGCAATAAATTTAGAAATAAAGTCGCGAAAAACCGAAGTATTTAAAGAGCGAGACTTCTCGTGACGTAACACCAGCCATTTTGCTCGAGGTGTGGCAACGCCGGATACCCGCGCAAATTTGATTCGTCTATCGGATATTTTCAACGCGAATTAAAAGTATGTTTGTGCAAAGCTGTACATTTTTTAATGGATTATAAAGGGCCTTTCGTCGATATTTACTTAAAGTTGTTTTATGTATAGCCAAGGTATCTCGATTTTTCTGGCGACATGTATACAACGCATCTACATATAAATTGAGCATGGAAGAACCGTCATATCCCAGGTAGGAATTGGCGATGAAAAAAGGGCTCGCCAAGCTCTGAAACAAGGCTCACATTTTTTAATTCAGGCTGAGCACCAGCCTGATTTCAGGCCTAGCTGAACCTCTGAATGATAACGCGGTTTCAGGCTCTTGCACACAGGCTTGACCAAAGGCTGGTAGAAAAGCCTGTACTAAGCCTGAAACGACGAAACAACAAGGCTCAAAACGAGCCTTAATGAAGCCTTCACGAGCATTTATGACCAGGCTTTTCCTAAACTCTTCCCGAGGCTATATGAGGCCTGTTTTTAGTTTTCTATATTCTACATTGGGGTAAATTTAATAAATGTTTAAAGAATTCATTTGATTTATTATATATATTTATTATTTGTTATATTATTTGTTACAAAATATATATAAGAAATATTTTAAAAAACAATACTTTATTTTATTGCGTACTTTTATTTTCGTATACACTTTTTTGTGCACCTCATAAATATCGATAAGAGCATATGTTTAAATGTTCTGAGCTGCCTCCTTCGCTTTCGTTTTTCGTGCCTTCGCACCCGACAAATTTATTGCTATTTTTTTTCATAAAAGAACAGAAAAAATATTATTTTAAACTTATTTTATTTTATCACAACCTGAAACAAGCCTGCATCCAGCCTTGATTTTTCAGCCTCAAAATTCACCGGCTGAATAAAGCTTGAAATAACCCTGAGTTTAGGCTAAGCAGCCAGTCTTGGTTCCAGGCTGCTCTAAACGATGCAATGAAACCTGGGCCAGGTCTGTCTCACTCAGGCTCGGTGAAACAAGGCTCGCACAAGCTTGTTTCCATCGTCAACCTTTTAATTTCTTACCTGGGATAAAGTGAACGTTCCTTTTTATATCTGCAAATATTGTGAAAATTGGGAAAGGAAAAAATTACATAACAATTGATGAAATATGTTTTGACTTTGGGCAGATTGGACATTGGACATTGAAGTTAACCTCAACGCGATGTTTTTTATTTGCAATCGCAATATCATCTGTTTATTTTCTAATTCTTGTCCGACAGAATCTACCTTTGTCTCTAAACTGGACTTCATGTACAATCCCGTTATTCTCTTCATAAACTTCTACAGTATTTTCATTCTCCATGTTTACCGGCTACAAAAAGTAATAAGCCGGGCGCGTGGGACCGATGACAGCCATCGAAAATGCGACGATGCTAAACGTCGACGATATGGCGTACTACTGAAGTCGAGTAGTAGATTATTACGGTATTTTTTATATTATAAAAATAATAGGTAGCTCGAAATTCAATACTTAAAAAATATTTCTCGAAAAATACGCCATCTACACATGTTTAAAACGTGGCGGTATTACGGCGCAAAATAGACTCTAAGTTTACTAGCGTGGTCATCACCGTACTTCCTTAACATCGCCTGTGAATCTTCGACGAGTCTGAACAAAGAAAGCCTTTAAAAAAAGATTCACCGCCACGCTTATCTGGAGTCAACGGCTCGCCCGATACACGCGTTTTCTTAGGATGGAACATTATCCCTTTGCGAACTGCACAGGTTTAACGCGGCTAGATGTATACGCATCTTGCGATATGAAGCCCGTGTGTGTGTGTATATTTGTGTATATATTTGCGCGGTGCGTACGTAAAATTGCACCATGACGGTTAGTTATGGTGCATTTAACGGGACAGTAAAGATATCGTTAAGCATGTTTACGCATTACGATTAAAATGCGGATAACGTACCCACACGAGAAATCTAGTTGGTACTTTAGTGCAACACCTATTACAAGCCTCGGACATACAGGATACGTGCTAGCAAAAGATACATAAATGCATAAAGACAACTATCAAAATACCTTTACGTGTGTGTTTGTTGGTGTCGCGTTGTTTTTAGATCTTTCAAAAAACTGTACCGTAATCTGGCGATTTATATTTTATTGTTTCATCATACGTATAAATATATATTGTGTACACACACACACACACACACACACACACACACACACACACACACACACACACACACGCACGCACACACGCACACACACACGTGTGTGTGTGTGTGTGTGTTTCAACTCTATGGCTCTATGGATCCATATGGATCAAATCTATGGATCAACGAAATTGTTTGTTCAAATATTCGATTATTCCAAAGATTCATTAGTTGGATGGAATAAATCATTCTTAAAATAATTCAATATTAAATGTTTTCAATATGTTTCGTTGGCTCCTTCCAATGGCTAATTGAGTCATCCGATGTAATTTTTTCCAGAGCACATATAAATATATACACAATGTAACATGATGAAAAATTTAGTTAAAACATCATTATTATGTAGCGAAATTAGATCTCGAACACAGTTTTCGCAACACTACGTAGTATCGAATGCTAAAGTATCTATATTTCTGTATCTGTATCTATATATATTCAGATCGCAGAGTCTGAATACATCCAGTGATGTCTGATCGGCAATAACATTATCCAGCTTGCGTGATTTTGGAACTCCCAGTTCTCAAAAGGCACAAGTTTCTCAATATCATTACCCGAACCAACACGACATGGAAAGTATCTGGCCGATAGCTTACAATTCTTCACACCAGCCAGAAATTCGACCGGACTTGAATAACTCTTCCCAAGTAAGCGAATTAAAAAGTAGAGGCTACTAGTGCAACGTCATACATGGATCTCGTTTCGGTCAAGAATATAGCCTTCGGAAACTTTTACAGCGCACAAGGAATTATATATTCCAGTTTTAATATTGGCGTAACATGCTATTTTTTATTCATTAAAAAATTTAAGTTTTTCGATGAAGCGAGGCGAGAATACTTACGAGTTTACCGAGAAAAGGGGGGAAAGATGGAATCGAAGTTCATCGCAACGGCAAGTGGCCATTAATAGTTTTTTTTCTTCTCTAAAATGAGTTTTACATCTGTGTATTCCTGTCGATCATTCAGTGGCGTTCATGTACGAAGGTGTCTCGCTTCCGGATTTATGTTCGAACATTTTTCGCGAGCGTGGAATTCCCTAAAAGTCCTAGTGCAATCAAATAGAATGAGCAAACGAAGATGGTTAGGGTACAGGATTTTCACTCTTCTAAAAATGTGGGAGGGTTGATTATGCGAGGGAAATAGATTTGGAACATCCGAATATGGAAATTTCGGGTGTCATCGTAAAAAGGCGATAAATTTGATAACCGACACTGTTAATTCGCTAAAAGAGATAACAATTGAATTGTGCATGTTCCGACATTATTTTCTAGGATTTTGCTCCGGTGCCCACGCGGCTTTCCAATTAAAACGAGATTAAAAGTTTATGTAGTCGGTGATGAAACTGCCGGCGCATATTCTCACGCGCGAGTCATTCTCTTCGTGAGGATGAACTTGCTCCTTATTTCTCGCGCCCGTGATACGTGGACGTTGTTCCAGTGTATGTTTCCCGATGAAATACGAGGGAAAACACTGAAAGCTTAACATCTATAATCCTCTTACGAACTTTCCAATATTGCAGTGTTCGTAAATAGGCTTATGACTACTCGTTAACGGCTGCTTCGTGTGAAAATTGGACGTGACTGTTCGGAATAATAGTCGATAAATATCGACTATTATTCTAAACAGCTACGTCCAACTTTTGCAAACGATTTGCTCCCCCATCCGTCAGATTTGAAAGCTGCACAGTGCAGTTATAAACAGACGCATGCACGCGCACATGCCCACACACACACACACACACACACACACACACACACACACAGCCGTGTCCCCGGTTTTGCTCGCGTTGAAATCCTATTGATAGCAAATCTTCCTTCTTTAGTCGATATTTTTTTTAAATTCCGTATGGATTGCAGAAAATTACATGGGCACTAACAAGGGTTCGCGCTACCTCGGTGTGTGGGTTCTGACCCACTAAAATCTTCGTTTCCGCCTCTCTCCCCTCTAAACACAATTTATGAACATTCGAAAATTCCACACAACCCCTGATTGCTCGTAAATTTGTGTTTTTTAATTTCCCTTTATTCGATTATTTGTCCATTTGTTTATTTGTGCTCATTTGCTGTTGCCTTTTATTTATTTAATAAGAACGTCACGCTTGTTTATTATGATTATAATCAACTAATGATCGCCAGCCTTAATGATCCTAATGAGCATTAGCGATAATCATATTCCATATACTAAGCTGTTTTTTGTAAAAGCTTAAGGATGTATGGCAGCTACTGCAGAGTCGTTACAGAACTGATTATGCAATTTGCAAAAATCGCATTTAAAGACTAAATAAAATAATTGTAATATTCATTAAAGCTAAAAGGAGATTTACCACAGCTCAAAGTAAAACATGCGGTACAGAAAGAAGAATTTTCAATTTTTAACTGCAAATTTAGTTGTTGATTTGATGTATGTTTTCCCTGACGTTGTCGTGGTTACGACATACGAGCTAAAGAAATACGAAAACGGTCCCATTTAACTCGCAATATCTCGCAAAATATATGGGCACATGTCGATTTTTTATTTTTACCGTATCATGCATATTACAGCGATACCGCACAAAAGTTTTTTTTACAAAAGAGTACTCCGGAAATACCTTTTTTGCCAATGTAAAGGGAATTTTGGACGTACAGTCCTATGTTCCCCGTGTTAAATGACCCAACTTTGAATTCGTTTATTTCAGCATTCACGTGGGCAAATTTTGTTTTTTTAATCTCAAAAAGTTCTCGATATTTTCCTTTACAATATCAGTGAGTTTCAATTCGAACAGTAGTAAAAGTGCCATACATCCTTAATCAAAATCGATTTAATAGTTCTTGAGTTATAAACGCGCAAATGTACAGAGAGATCATGTTTTTTTTCTGTTAAAAGATTTGTTTCACTCGCTTTGGTTAATAAAGCAATCTGTAATGAAATTTTGTCAAAGTTCGGAGATTGCGGACAAAGCAGCTCGATAGTATGAACGTAAATGGGTACTTTTACCGTCATTTCGATCCGTTTTCAATCTTGTTTTTTTAGGAGCGCAATTATCTTTGTTCTTTTTACATATGCAATATAAATAATCTTATTCGTAAATCCTATTTTCTGCATATTATAATAAAAATCTATGTCACTGCAGACTTTCTTCCATTATTCGTCTTTGACTGTACCTCAATACTCAAAGAGCCAGTGAAAGCTTGCAAAGCATGTTCAAAATGTAATTATTTAACACGAGATACATATAGGCTCATGCAGTTTTCAATAATTTTTCAGCAGTCCTGTATATTTAATTGTTTTCCCTGTATTATAATTTTCTATAGGTTTTGAGTAGTCCTATATTTTTTATTCCAATTCGATATAAGATAGAATTTGAAACAAATGTATACGTACTTTGTTCACTGTTTGACAAGAAGGATCAGTCGAAAGGCTTTTGAAAGAAGAGAACAAAATTGATTGTGCATTGAATAGCTAAATGTGTGCATCGCAAGATCTATGAAAATGTTATGCCCGTGTCCACGATGGATGCGAACATGTACGAAAATGAGGCGAACCGCCGCGCTGAGCTCACGAATGATAAAATGGCCCTTTTTGTGTTCCAAAGGAGAGCTCAGATATATGTGGTGTAACGATAATTAGCGAGGAAGGGAATATTTCTCTCGTATTTCTATATTCTTATGCACGTAGTAGTAATCTCATACGTTCGTCCACGGGGCCCAAGTTGGGTCAGATAATGTACATGATATTAATTAAGAAGTTTCGACAGGTTGGGTACATCGTGCGCTCCTCACATAAGCTTCAAGCGCCGACGGAGGAACGCAAAACTCGTCTATAATAATTATTGTAAGCACGTATTGTTAACGCGGAAAGTTAAACGATGGTTCGTTTATTAAGTGGAGCTATGCTGCACGTAACACGCCGGTAATAGAAATGTAAACGAGAGCCTTATCAAACTCTAGCGTAACGAGATTGAGACGAGAGTTTATAACGCGAACTTTTATTACTTCTAATATTTTTTTTTTTTTGAAATATTGTTGGATATAATAAAATCGGATATTTCATTACTGCTATTTCGCGGTACAAAATGTTTTGGGCTGTACAGAATGCGACTATTTTGGGAGTTTTATGTGAGAATGGTTTCCATTTAATCGTGATTGAGCGGTTAAGTATTTTTAGGAAATGTTGAAAGTCGCTTAAGTAGAAAGAGAAACGAGGAGAGAGAGAGGGACTTGCAATTGGATACTAGGAAATATGCACTTTGAATAGCGGAACTCTCATAATTTGGCCCGTCTTTAATCTCACGAAATTCGGTTTTCTGGCATGGAAATAAACCCATCTCTCTCTCTCCCTCTTTCTTCTTGAATGTGAATTTTGCAAAATTCACGAGCATAAGTGCACAGAGATGTGGACGTCGGCAACGTTGACGACATCGTCGAGAACGAGGAAGATACGAAGTGCATGGAACGACGAAGTAAACGGCGAGAACGCAGAACTGTCGAATGCATTTACCTTAGCACATTCTATACTCATAAATAGGATATTCCATCTTGAGTCTGCCACGTATAATCTAATAACATTTTGCGTTCACGTATAACTAGAAAAAGTAAATAAATTAACACAGATACTTATTAATTAGACATTTTTGCTGTGTTTATGGCCTTCAAAAATATTCATGTCAATCTTTTTTCATACAGGTTTAAAACCTGAGTTTTCCTAATTGCTGAGCTGTGGTCGTCAAAATTGAGAATTGATTTTTCTGTGGATCGCGAAAATAATTAGCCTTCGAACCTTTCTTATTCGCCGATGGACTCAGAAAGAATTAAAACCGTTCAATTCGAATTAAATGCGTACGATTCTCTGGGAAGAAAAAAAATTAGTTATCAATGAATTCTTTCCTTTCTATTCATCCATGAAAATTTCCAGTAGTCAAACTATTATTCAATTGTAAGCATTAGCATGGAATTTCCCATGCGTGGTTGTATATAGCCTTAGTACAATGCGAAGAGAAAGAGAAACATCAGTGTGCGTGCGCAACCTGTGTGCGTTGGTTTTAACGAGTATAAGAAGCCGAAGAAGAAGAAGAAGAGTGTGTGTGCCTATATGCCTATGTGAGCCACATAGATGAGGCGAGCTCTTCTTGCCTCAATATACGCTCGCAAAGACTTTCCCTAATTGAAATGATTAACGAACCGACGTGGCGTTGACGCTCTCTATGGACGATGGACTTTGCAAAACCCGCGTACGATAAGTCCGATAACAAAAACAAAGTAAACTTTGCCTCCGGAAAGGTAAATGCAAGCAAGGAACTGTGGAAAAGCGAGTGTACGGATTACGGAAAGTCAAAGGATGAACGACGCTTTTTTCGCATCTCAGTTACAATCCTTTTATTTAATATTAATTAAACACAGTTGTTTTATTCGAACGATACCCTTGGAAATAATAGACTCCGGCATCCCGCGACGGAAATATATATTAGATACCTACTATAGGAAATTCATTAGATTTTCCTCGCAATAAGAAAATGAAAAAATCGCTGCACGGTTTTAAATTCCCGGAAACACTGTTTCAGTATTTTCAATCCTTACTCAATGTTTCCTATGTGATTTAGTCACGTTTGGCTTAAAGCAAATGTTATTTTTATTGAATTTTTCCCCAATTTCAGTTTCTCGTTGAAACAAAACAGACGTTTTTGACGCAGATTTACCACCTTTACTTGCAGTGAGACTTAGATTGATTTATTTAGACTCGCTAAAAAATGCTTTCGGAAATGCTCGTTTTCGAATGGTCACACATAGAGCGGAAGCCGAGTTTACTGCGAAATTTATCGCTGGTTTGCACGCATACACGTACGAGCCCGTTCGCATCTACACTCTAATTTTCGAGGAGTTCGAGAACTCTCAGAATCCACGCTGAGCTTAGTCTGGTATAATATTATACGCATACAACCGCGCCGGACACATACGCACATATATATATGTAGGTATGTATGTATATTTGTATACATATGTCCCGTTGGAGGCGTTCCTACGATAGGAGACGAGGAAACTATGAGGAACGAGGTAGAGTTCTAGAGTGGCGCCAAACAGCCGGTCTCCTCGGGCTTGCTCTCAATTCCGTTGCACTCTCGGCCCATGCATGCATGCATATTTCTGCACTACACATGTGCAATCCTTTCGCCCATATTATATATATATATATATTTTTCGCTTTTTTCAATGTACATTATACAGTCGCGGTTGTACACAGGGTCGTACCTTTTCGTATTGCTTTGAATTCGCTGCACGAGATGCAGGTCGATCGTATTATATTGCACTTTCCATAAATGTCATACGTCACGACTCATACTTTGACATTTTAAACTGACTTTGCGTGCATTATTATGATGATTATTATCGTTGTTGAAGTTTTTATTTATTAGTAATGATTAGTGGCCGATGATGTATTGTTGATGGGTTATTATAAAATAATGGTTTAGTTTTCGTGTGATCGGACTTCTGCACAACAGTCAAACGAAATATCAAGTTCAAGTTCGAATGTGATCGTGGCTGTATTGCGAGAGTTTTCTTCCTCATATTTCAGAGGTTTCTCGCTGGAAATGAGAGGGGTATTTCCCGATATATCGGGTGACCCTATGTTTCACTCGTTGAAACTTCCCCTCGAAACGAGCACGTCACGAAGTACCTGAATATCGCCCACGCGGAGAATTATCGTGAAAGTACTAAAGTCGCGAAGCACTATATGAAGCAGGAATCCGTACGATAGATTTCAGGGAAATCGATTGAGCCGCTTGACGTCGTCAACTAATGCATCTTGGCATTTTTCACTATGAAATTTTGTTGTACACCCGTACAGACTTAAGATAATAGTCCCTCTAGATCGAAACGGAATGGAAGTACCGAGACAACGACTGTCATTTTTGGTATTTTATTGACACAGACTCGATCAACTGATAAATAGTAAGCATAGTAACATTTCCTTGACGGTATAGTTTTATCGTTTTTTTAAATCTTCCGGTGATCTATTAAGATCTCGACGTGAAAACATTTTGTGTTTCTTAAGTTTTCTCAAAGAACATTTTAACTTTTTTCGAAATGACCAGCACTGCTTGAACAAAGTTCAGTTTGATTGAAGAAACTGAAGACGTTTGTCATTTTTTTACTGGATTGCGTTTCATTTTTTAAAATACAACCGTTAACGAATATAAAACTTTTTACTTTTCAAGTGTGATTGTAATATCGGCCAATAATATCAGCGCTCCAATATAATGGAGGAAGCTATCTCGAATCCGATTTTATTACAATATCTGGAAAACTGGAGATATGACTTTAAATTTATACAGGAGTTGTAAAACACTGTGATGCATTAATTACACCTGCCTTATGATTGAACAAAAACATGTATTTAGTTTTAGGATAGCAAATAACTAGATTCTCCTTAAATTTTTCGTTATCTTTATTTGGCGTTATGGCCATATTATTAATTTCGTTTTCATCTTCAATTTTCCGGGTAAGTATAATGAATAAAGGAAGAGTTAAGAAGAATAAACATTCTTAGGATTCCCCAAAATCTTAATCCATTTGACTGAAATCGTGGTAGAACCAGATTTATCATGGTTTGCCACATTACTTTGGAACGCCGATGTTATTGACCTGGGAATAAATCTCGAAATGTTTCTTACTTTATCATGTTATTATAAATACTTGTCCATCGAAAAAAGTTTTACATTTTATTGCGGCTTCATTATAAAAAATCAAATGCAAAAAATTTTTTCCACTCCGATTTGGAGTTGAAAAGACCCCTAGACCGCCTAGACCCCTTAAATATCACAAATGGAACGTCGGCCGTGTGCCAGCAAGAATTTGTCGGAGCTACACAGGGCATGCTGATGTTATTCAAATGAACGTTGGTCCGATGAAAATAAATTTGCAACTCTGGAAGAACACGATTTTGAAGTTTTCATCGTTGCTATGCATTGGAAATACATTTTCTTGAATGGCACAAATTTTTGGACGGTCTTAATAAGTTACGAAAATTACTCAACCGTTCATTAGGGTTCTTAGTAGATATCTGCGATCCAAACCCGCAATGAAAGATTCCGGACAATGATAAAAATAAAAAGATAAAAAATACAAAAAGACTTTACGATGCACTTTAATGACATAATCTCGGACATCATAAAGCTTCGATGTTCGTACCGGTAGTATATTATTCCCTAGTCGAAACATATTCTTCGACGCTGTACAAAGACGACTGCATATTCCCATAATCGAAAACGCATCGAGGATGCAACGGTTTTGTAAATTTTTGCCCGGCTCCGTGTGCATGCATACTTATATAGGGTCATAGAGAGCCCACTGATATACGGTAAGTGGTGAACGAAGTGCTCGTTGACCGCGATCGCAGGGATGGGTTCAAAGTTCAAAGGACTCTGCACGCGATACGTTGCATTTCCACCGGTTCTGATGGTAGGGCAAGGGTAAATTCATCATGATACCTAGAAAATATGGAGTCTCGATCTTCTTAATATCGGACTTCATTTGTCCATGATTATAATTATTATTATATATAGAATGAATCCATTATTACACAGTGACTATTCTTACTTTTTTTTTAATATACGAAACGGACGTTCGTGAGTGGTGACAGGTTTTCTCCTGTTTGAATTTGTGTTTATTCTCAGCAAACCAAAGCAAATCGAAACAAACTCCGAAGTGATAGATTTTGTGAGATTTAATTAAATGGTTTTTAGAAAATTGTGACGGTAATATTCACTTGCAACACAATTTTGAATCGTCGAGTGTGCAGTGTCTGTATAAATCAAGCGTCAGTCAGCAAACAGGAACGTGTAGTTGGTCGAGCATCGATAAATGTACTGGAATTTTATCGACTTTTACGTTAGAACGAAAACAATGTGGAAGTATGAAAAGCAAAGCTCAATTCAAATAACAGAAACGATTAAAGCAGAAAAGTGCAAGGGGCAACGCCCACATTTTTCTAAAATTCTTCCATACAACCGTGAAGCTTATTTTAAAACAAAATAAAAAACAAATTATTATATTTTAATCTAAAAGTAGACATTGAAATATGTTCAAACTTTATACTAAACTCGATATTCGTCGCTCCGAAAATTCTCTCGGGATACGATCCATCTTCTCTCATTCGAACAAGTCGAATAATAAAATTCAATATTGCAGCATTATGCAGAATGTATTTATTCTCGAAAATGCAATGTCATTGTCCAACGAGGATCACTCCCCCCCCCCCCCGACCTCACTTCCCACTCCCCTCGGGCTTCGGTAAAATCTCGTATTTCAGGCAATTTTATCACGTTATTACATCGGAAGTGAGCCACATTTGGAATTGCCACCTACACGACAAAACGATTATCGCTTCCATTCTGTCATTCTGCGCACCCAGGCCCGCGATCGGCGAATTCGTACCGGGTGTGGAGTCCGACAAATCTGAGGTCTACTCCCGCAGTACTCGACAAAGAGTTCAAGGATTTTCACACGAGTTACGAGGGTGTGGAACGAAATACCACATGCCTCGCATTTTTAATTCCGCCAAGTTAAAAATAACGTGCACGTTATGCCCTCACGATAAATGGCCGCGTCGAACTAACGAGATCCAAGGGTGAATCTGACTCTCGCATACATTTTTTCTAGCAATTACAAAAAAGGCCAATACTTGGATGGGTGATTGCTTAACGGCGCACTCGTTTGTTCGCCGTCTACTAAGCGGGAGGCAGTTTTATTGAGTTCCCGATGGTAACACAACTATAAGAGTCAATAAAACATAGCAGCCCATATCGGCACTGATTTTCCAGTTTCCCTGTGCCCTCATGCTCACGGAAGAGGTCTCTAGAAAAGGATTTCCATTAAGTTCCTGATAGTAACACAACTGGAACTCAATAAAACATAGCAGGGCATATCGGCACAGATTTTCCAGTTTCCCTGTGCCCTCCGGCTCATAGCTGGAGTCTCTAAAAAATGATTACCCGAAAAGTCAAGTGTGGGAGGATTGAATGTATTCGTAAAACCCCGCGAAGGGCATACGAAGAAACGGAATAGAATAAAACTATAAACCCGCAATATTTGTACATTCGTGAATTTTCAATGTGCTATACTATATTATTAATCGAGCAAATCTTGTACATTCATACATTTCTTTTAGAATTTGATAACGAAAATTTAATTTCTCGGTCCTAAAAAAA
>CALYCA010000039.1:0-29578 GCA_944452715.1 Ophion slaviceki | reverse complement strand
GAGTTGAGTCGGCTGGAAGTCATTGCTGTACTTCCTTGTGATCGTAGATCGTAATTTTCGCGGAGACTTTTACCGAAACAGGAAGTCAGTTCGGCCGACGGTTTTTGAGAGAGCCTGCGGTCTACGACACGGGGGGGGGGGGGGGAGGGCTGAGTTGAGTAACAGCTCGTCGCCATCGACCCTCTCATCCGTTTATCACGTTTCAACCCTTTCGTCGTTATCTCTCGTCGTCGTCGTCCGGAGAAGATGCTCTTACGAAGGAAACGACGACACTTTCCGGTGATTGCGGTAATTAAGCGTCTGTTCTAATTAAAACGACACGACGACGTGCGATTAACGCTCTTCCCCACCCGAGTTTGACCTCGCTACGGAATTCGCCCATTTTTAACGCCTCTTGAAGGCATCCGGAGGTCCGGGGGGGCCTTTTTGACATCAAGAAAAAATTAATTATGTTCTCGGAGAATATTTAAAAAAAAATGATGGACAAACATTTGCGGTGATATGACGATTTCGTCTATATGTTCTGCACCGGCGTGAATTTATATGCGACTATTAACCATTATGAATTAAAATAATGAGGCGAATGAATGGATTCAAGGGTACGTTGTTAAAAAGCAAAAACGTTCGTTGTTTCATTATCTTTATCAACGTCTAGTTTCTTATAGCAACTTCCGGTTTCAGACCTTTTTTGAAGGTCTTAAAAAACGTTTGCTTGATTTGCGTAGCCTAAAACTCGGGAGCTTTCGAATTATTCTCAACTGCTTTGACGATAACGACATGAGATTGAAGTTTGCATAGTTGGAACGCAACGAAAATTAATATTTTGGAAATCCTTTTATATCTTTTGGAGAATTTTGCCTAAAAAAATTGTTCAACCATTTTTCGAGATATTTGTTTAGCGATCGACAATATAAATCTATGAAAATGAATATCTAGTAAATGATAAAAAATATGGATCATAAAATGTAAGAAAGAACTTTCGTTGCGTTCCAATGTGGCGAAGTTCAACACTGCATAACGATTGCGTTTGGAATATTGAAATCGTTGTGGACTGAAAGTTTAATTGAGACCGAGTCGTGAAATGGAAGTGCATATACGGTCGTGAATTTTGCATCGTTGGAATGCAATTAAAATTCTTTTCATTTATATATGTATTTTTCATTTCCTCGTTATTATTCTTTCGCAAAATATTTTTTTGCACATTTGAAATTTAGATCTGTAAATAAGCGACTTAGAAACTTATTGAGGGTATTTAGGAACGAAGATTTGCCACAAGAAATTTGGGCAATTGAAAAATGATAATTTTCATTGCATTCGAACTATGAAAACGTCAAGCTCATTTGCGTATCCCATGAACGATGCACCGGTGATGATAAATCTTTGGCAGACTCTTGATGCTTCGTTGTATGTTTAGGCAAAGTAGCTTGGTGAGGTTGGGTTGTCTCAGGATTCTACAGTCTACACGATTCGAACACTGAAAACTTCTAGGTATAATTAGCAATGTTGATTCTCAAAATGAATTGAACATACTTTGAGCTTTACAAAAGTTTCTTTCCTCCATACTTTTAACGATACCTAATGTTTGAACTTAATTAACACGTGACTTCTCCTTGGTGGTAAACGTCGCACTATTGGAATAGAATGGAAAACCTTTAACATCTTTTCACTCCCGCATTTTGAATATCACCGACATTTCTTAATTGTAGATCTTGTTTTTTTTTTTGGTGATTTTGGGGTACGAAAATCTCTGAATACGTTTTTCATGAGGTTAAAGTTTGCACACGAAAATGAATGTTTCTGAACGCCTTTTTATTGTTATCGAAAATATTTTCCAATAGAGTTAGGTTGTAGGTCTCCAATGAAGATGTTTAAAAAAGTTTACCGTATCTTTGATCCGCCAAAACTCAGATTTGCAATTAAAAGAAACAAGTCGTTGCACTCCAACGATGCAAGCATCAACATCATCCTCCAGAGGGCATAAAAATCCTTTTCACTCCAAGTGCTCCGTCATTTTTCTCATCGTTACTTCAGTTTCTTCAAACGGTCTAGATGAACCTCGGAATTGAAGTATTTTCCGTCCTGCACCACAGCACCGACACTGCGCCACTTAGGTATATGCCGATACTCCCAACCCTCCTTCAGCTCATTATCCTCTTTTATTCCCCGCTTTGTCCGCGTGCATTCAATTCACCAAAATCGTCGGAAGGTTCTCTCATTCTCCGCCCCGGTTTTTCCGCTTTCCAGCCCCCATTACTCCATTGTATGGTTTCCTTTTCTCTCGTGTATTAACGACCATACGTTTTCATTCGCATCCTATAGATGTTGGCAGTGACCGGAGAAGCGAAAATTCGCGTGTCAAGAAAATTCGATATTGTCCTCTCCCTCTCTCGTTCCGCTCTCACTCAAACTCAGGGGGTGATCACTCCTAGCAGAAAAAGAACCTTAAGGGGGAGATACCTTTACGCGAGGGAAAAATTGCTGATATTCATGATTTTTTTAAAGGAAAGGTTTCTTCATCATTTTTTAGATGTAGGGTCTGTTTTGTTATTACTTTTGGCTGTTAGATATATATTTTTTTCTTAGTCTTTATTCAACTTTTTATTAATATTTATTACTATAACTTTTATATTTTATTTTTTATTATATATATTTTTTATATAATAAATAATATATTATATATATTATTATGTATTATTATAACTATTTATTACTATTTATTTAAAATTGCAGAGATGTTGTCAGACGGCGTGACACGTAGCGTGAGCTTAATTAATCTGAAAAAAAAACCAAGGAAGATTTTTATTTTATAAGCACTCATACGCAGCATATGAACCAAGAAAAAGTGAGAAATGATGAAACTCGATTAAATGGTACGTTTTCAAACAAAAAAATTGAACTTTTCGAAAAAAAATGGCTACATTTTTGGCAATAAAAAATCCCTTTTTTAATGCCCAACAACATTTAGGGTAATGTTTTAGATAACGTTGAAGTTCGTATCGTTCGAATGCAACGAAAATGAACTCTCTTCAATACTCTAATTTTTCAGCCGACTCACTCACGATCTCAATTTAAAAAAAATTGTATAGTGGTGAAAATGAAGGAACAAAAAATGAAGAGAAAACAATATCGTAGCATTCCAACGATGCAAACTTCAACATCATTGTTTTAGACGAGGTTAGAAATATTTATACCAAATTTCATCAGAAACGGTCGATTAGTTTTTTAGCTATACGTCACGCCAATTTTGAAAATGCATTTTAGAAAAACGTGCCATATCTTCGACATTTTTAAAGATTAATAACTAAAAAGTACAATGTAACAGCCAAAAGTAGTAATAAAACATACCCTAAGTCTAAAAAATGGTAAAGAAAACGTTTAAAAAAACCATGAAAATCAGCAAGTTTTTTCCTCGTCTAGAGGTATCTCCCGCCCTTAGGGGTTGCTCGCCAGCCCAGACTCGACGCCCTTTCGGGGATTATATATATATATATATATATATATATATATATATAGTCAATTCCGGGTGGCCTGCGGGCTCGCGTGAGTTTATTCCTTTGGTCGAACCCAGCGCGAATACCGCGTCTATATAAAGTACGTGCACCCCGACAAGGCGAGTATACAGGAAGTCACTCGCGATGTTGGCCCTCCGCGGTGCGATTTATCGAGGACCACCGCCTACTATTCGCGAGCTAACGCGAGTACTTATGTATCACGAACCTCACGCCCCAACACTGTTCTACCTATTCAAACACACACACACAGACACACACACACACACACCTACACACCTACACACCTACACACCTACACACACACACACACACACACACACACACACACACACCTCCGCGCGCACACACACACACACACACACACACACACACACACACCTCCGCACACACACACACGCGCACACACACACGCGCACACACACGTGCAAACAACCGTACGTTCGTGACATTACGAGGCACAGGCGAATACAGGTATGACGTACAAAAGAAACAAAAGCAAAAAAGAGCAACAAAAATTGTGTGGCTCCCATGGCGATGTTTTGTCCCCGATATACGTACAAAGAAAAATCTAATTAGCCGGGAACTGCTCGTGACTCGGGCGATTATCTTTGTAACGACGATGAACACGCGCTGACAACATCACCCTAATAACTCTGCTTTCTTAACGGCCACTTTGTTTCTCACATTTTTCGTTTTTTTCCTTCTCCTTCTTCTCTACTTTCTCGTGTTGCCCTTTTGTTTTTAGCTTCTTACCCACATTTTCCAAAAAGCAAGTGTAATAAGAAAGAAAAACGTTGTATTTCAATGACGTTGGGGTTTGCATCGTTGGAACGCAACGAAAATTCTTTTCACATTTTTCATATACTAATTTGTTATCAATATGGTAAATGTTTTTTTGCAGATATAGATTTCATATTTGTTTCCAAATTTGTTTCTAAAAATGTAAAAACTTTGTTTCTCAGATTTTTCGTTTCTTTCTTTTTTTTCTCGTGTTGCCTCTTTTTTTAGCTTCTCGCCCACATTTTCCAAAAAGCAAGTATAATAAGGAGGAACGTCCTTTTTCGATGACGTTGAAGTTTGGATGGTGTTGAAGTTTGCATGGTTGGAACGCAACGAAAATTATTTTTACTTTTTTCATTAATATGGTAAATGTTTTTATTGCAGATTTTCTGCAATAAAAACATGACGATTTTCTCATGGCATTTTATACTTTTTGTTTTACAAATGCGCCATTTTGACAAAAAAACAACATATCAAAAAAAAACCTTAGTGTCTCATCATAACTCAAAAATTATAGTGGTCCGGCCGTTGACCTCCCAGAAATAAAGGCGTCATCGGAAAAATGCTGCACAGTCGCCATTTTGACATGTATCGCTGTGAAAAAATAATTTTGTGTAGTCAATTCATGTACAACAAAACCCCTATTTTGCAATTTCGATTTATTTTATGGTTTCGCTGAAAAAAATCACAAACATGCCCTTTTTGGCCTCTAGAGTGGCCTTCAATCAATAAAAAAAAAAACATTTTTCTGAAATTCTACAGTGGTGTTATCCGTTAATAAAAATAAATAAATGGAGAACGAAATGGTTGCTCTTCAAAGATGCGTTTTTTTTCGCGGCGTCTTCGAAGAAGAAAAAGATTCGCCGATGAATATCTCTCGCGACACATTCGAGCTCGATTGTTCCGCATGGCGTTGTGATTCTTCTTGCGGGCTATTCCGCGAGTATAAACTTCATTTGTGAATTTCTCGCACGAGCAATCGTATTGTCGGCCCGTGTCGACAGCGTTTAGCGCAAATGCAAGCGTATAAACGTACACGGGCTTGTACGATGTGTGCGTAGCTACGGTGTATGGGTGACGGTGCGTTGGATATATGCCGGAGACCGCCTTTTATCTGAGCCGACAAGTGCCTTTGGCGCAGGTAATTAGCGTGGCGGTTAGTGCTATTAACGAGCGAACGTGCTCATTCACTCTGGTGGTGAACGAGCTCGAGAGAGGAAACAGCACAAACTCACGTGCCCATATATGTATATGTGTGTATGCCAATGTACACATACGTATATATATATATATATATATATATATATATATATATATATATATGTGTGTGTGTGTGTGTAATTTTGAAGACATTACACTCCTAGGACCATCCTGTCCCCAAAGTATGGATGGGGTTCGGAAATTCGCACGATCAAAGCACGGTCTCAGAAGGACCACAATTTCGAATTCAGTAATGACGAACGTTCCAATATAGATAGATCAATCTTACGATAGTCTGTGAAATAGTTAATCGAAATTGTGAATACAAAAATCTCGAAGTTGATTTATAGCGAAAACAAATATCAGATTTAACAAAATAATGAGAGATATAATATCGATTCGCCTGTATATATATACCAAACAATTCGAGACGTCAAATCGTCGAATTGCAAATATTACGACAGTTTACAATTTCGAATTCATTAAAGCGAAAGACCAAAAAGTCGATCAGTTAAAATAACGATGGGCCAAAATGGCGAACGGTCCGGATAGCGAAAACTTGGGATCGAGCAATACTACTTGCGCTTCAGAATGAAGATGGCAGATGGCGTTAGTGGTCAGTCGGGTCAGGCGGCCATGCCATGTTCGCTATTTAGGTATTCGCCATTTTGAACCATCGATCATTTGCGTTTCTAAGATCTACACATTCGAAGTTTGTAGTCTCGATACATGGCTTTTTGCTGTAGACGGTATTACGAATATTAGATACTCACTTTTTTCTATTTCGGTGATATATGAATGTTGTAGATTTTTCGAATCTGTATTCGTGTGATTCATAGTGCAGACTATCTGAATATATTTTCTCGAATAAATAACCCTTTGGTGTAATAGTTATTTTGTCATCGGTCAAAGGATAAAATTTCGAATAATTTAACCTTCGTTATTTTGAGAGTTCATAATTCTGTCGTTTTGAAATCTTTGTCGTTCTATATTTGGTCATTCGACATTTTGACCTCTACCCAACTTCAAGATGGGGCCGGGTTGAAATTCCGAACTTTGAATGATCGAAACGCTCAAAACTCCGAAAGAATACTACCCCGAAAGACCAAAACACCGAAAATCTGAACATCGTCAAAATAATACGGCTACGGAAGTTTTAAAAGTTTCAAAATTTTCAATAAATCGACGAATTATGTCAAGATTTTTTTTTATTTATTAAGAAGTGATTTTACGTCAATTTTGAAATTCGTTCCGGGTTGAAACTCCGAACTTTGAATTCTCCGACGGTTTAAAATTCCTAATTTTAATGTTCAGAAATTACAAGTTGCGTCAAGATCATGCCAGCGAAAGTCCACACAGTTGACTGTAAATGATGGAGAACGTATAACATTGTCTAGACAAATTTTTAAATACACGTAAAATCACTTCTCAATGAAAACAAAATCTTGACATAATTCTTCGATTTATTGAAAATGGTGAAACTTTTAAAACTTCCACAGCCGAATTCTTTTGTCGGTGTTCAAATTTTCGGAGTTTTGGTCCTGCGTGTAAAATTCTTTCGGGGTAGTATTCAAATACCTACAGGGTTGTGGTAGGATCTGGGGACTATCAAATTCCTGCACGGATTGTCAGAAAAAAAAACTCGCATTCTGAAAAAAATCAAAATTCCATTTTGAATTCAGCAAAATGAACGTGATGCAATTCTAAATGCATAACACTTCTTCAAAAAAATATTTTGCAACGGCATTAAATTCCATTTGTTCATTTGAAAATCTTCGAATTTTGTTTTCTTTCGACAACGGGATAAAATAAAGTTTTCCCGGACTGTTGCGTTTTTGGAATTGAATTATCTTCATTCTGCTGTACTAAAAATCGAATTTCTATTTTCTCCCAGAATGCTCATTTTTTTCTGACAAATACTGCAGATCGCCAAAAAACGCTATATTTTGTTCGAAGAGGACTTAAAACCCCATTGCTAATGACATTTTCCTCGATGGCAAGATAACCGCGCAAGACCGTAAAAAAACACATGGCGACCTGATGACTGTCACCCTGTGTATTTATGTTTGGGCTTGTTTGGCTTTGCTAAGGGGAAGATTGATGTGGACCGTTTCCTATTCCTCTTCAACTATGCCCTTCAGCCCATCATATAAAAGAGCAAGGCATTTTTCTCCGATTCGTTTTCTTATAGTTTTTTTCTCCCCCATTTTTCTTTGTCTCCCTCCAGCTCACGGTAGATTTCCAGATTAGCTGCTTTTTCCGAGCACTCTCTCTGGCCCCTCTCCCATAACTCATTATAACTCGTTTTTCCCTCATAACTGAATTATCAAAGAATTTCTGGTATTTTTCAACTCGTCCGTGCAGACGTCATTCTATTAAATTTGCGCAGAATAAATGCTTCGTATTATTCTGCATGAATAACAAAATAATCACTGTATCTCCTACATTCGATGCTTCTGTAACTCAAATGTATCGCACGCTGACAACGGATATGTGCGTAATAGTTACTCGGCAAATAAAGCGGAATAAATGCAATATCGTACACGTAATTCCGTGGATGTAAAATTTATCGGGGGAAAGAAAAAAAATAGCGAGGGAAATAACGAGCGAACGTTTTATTTTTTTTCCGCCCTCCGCGATCCTATCGAGGGGAGAAAATTGATAATAACAATAATTCTTCGATGGCGGGCTACTCGCTCCGTCTACTGGGGCTTATATATATACGGGGTGTCCTGTTATGAATGGATAATCCTGCAGCTGTCGATAGGTCAGATCATGCCCTACTATATGCTGGAATTTCAGTTTAATAAAAGCCCACGATTTTCGAGATTTTGGGCCTCACATTAAAAAAAAAATAATCTGCTTTTGGTTTTTCGCGTGCCATGTCTACAAATTATATGAATCGACAACAACTGAGCAACTTTTTAAAGCAATTGGCACGATATGCGTAGTACATTTTTTTACACCGCAGGCTATCAAAGTCAGATGTTCCAATTGGTTTGTATGAAAATTCTGCATAAGATCTTTTTTCATAGAGTTTCCTTAACATTTAAGGCGGTAGTCCACTTTGGAGCCACGAAAAAGGCTATTTTCGCGATTTTGTTTTGAGGATTTTATAAAAGATATAAATAAAAAAGTTGTTGAGCTTGATAAATAAAGTCTTGAAATACAAAAAAAAACATTTGAATCATTTTTATTCATTTTTAAGTACAAAAACTATAGTTTAACGTAACGCCTCAAAAATAGGTGGGCTAGGTAGCTCCATCACAACTCGGCAACGGCTTGTCTGAAACAAAAAAATCAAAGTCCACTAGATTCAGCATGACACCAGCTACAAAATGACCCTCGGAAATAAAGTTTTATCAAAAAATAAAAAAATGGCAGATGAAAAACGAAAAAAGTTAAAAATACGCGTTTTCTCGCAGTTTTTCGCAAAAAAAAGAGTAAAAATCAAAATTTTAAAACCATCGAGGGTCATCTTGTTGCGAATCATGTTTACAACATGTGGTTCAAATTTCGAGAGAATCCGTTTATTAGTTTTAGAGATACGATGGAGCTAGATTTTGAAAACGTTGTTTCGAGAAAAACGCGTTTGAAGTTTATACTATGAAAAACTCTTACCTAAACTCAATCGGCAATTCCTGCACCGTACAAAATCCCTTCTGATTGCTCATCATCGTCGATTCCTTCAAGTCTTGCTTGCTTTCGATTTTTTGAAATTTTCAAAGTGCACTGGCCCCTTAAGGGTAAAAATAAGACTTTTCTAGATAAAACAAGTAACCAAGAGTGTTTTTCTAAAAAACTGGGTCAAAAAAGTTATCATTTGTAGAAATGGCATGGGAAAAACCAAAAGCAGATGATTTTTATCTCGAAAACCTGGGACTTTTGCTGAACCGAAGTTCCAGCATGTAGTAGGACATTAACTGACCTATGGACAGTTGCAGGATTATCCATTCATAACAGGACACCCTGTATACATGACCCTACTTGCCTTCACCAGTTATAGAAAGAAAGGGGGGAGAGAGAGAGAGAGAGAGAGGGAGAGCCTTCCAAAGAAAAAGTGTGTACTTTCCGGTTGGCGAGCAAAAGGGTAAGGGTGTAAGAAGACGGTTTCAACCCCCGGTGCCTACGAGCAGTGACGGGGTGGATCCGGTTTCCTTCCAGCCGGATGTTATAACACAAACTTTACCGCATACAGCACGTACTTCCACCGTGAAAACTACAACTTCCATTTTTTTTTACAAATATTTTTTTTCAATCCATCAACTTCTATCACCTCTTTTTTTCCCTCGTCCTTCCCTCGCTCGTGTCTTCCTCTCTCGCGGGTCTGCTCCACTTTCATCAATTTCTCTCTTCTGCGGCGGAAGAGTGAAAAACGCCAACGTGGCGAAGAATCGAGGCGCGCAACTCGATTGAATTTTTAGTTCGATTACACTTTGAGCTTCTACGCCGACAATGAGGCGACCGCGCGTCAAAACCAAACAAAAAAATCCATCTCTCATCGCGTTACGTAAACGTCCGCTGCGGTGGATCGAACACCTACGTCTATAGCGCAGTATCGATTTTCCTCTTGTGTGCCGTTTTAATGAATTAATGGAAGTATCTCCGTATGATCGTCGGGTTGTCAATTGGACTGCGAAAGAGTATGCACACGTGCATACTCTTGGTTTCCATTACGTCCCCAATGGAAATTTATATACGCAAAAATATACCGCGAATTTATTTTAAAAATAATTGCAATATATGTGAAATGTATGCCATATATTGAAAACATATGTTGCATATATGTGCCAAATTCTAATTTTTGTAACGTTTTTATATATGAGATGTATATGCGTGGTATTACTGTATATAAATGTATCATATATCAATGATATATGTAGCATTTGCCCTGCATATATACCACATATATTTAGCTTATATGTTGCATACACATTGCATACATACCACATATATACTGCATAAATGGTACGTATATGCCACATATACACAGATATGCGTAGCCTATCTGTATATAGTGTTTATATGTAATAGTGTACTTTAACTGTAAGGTAAGTCTTTTTGAGTTTAAGTTTTAAGTTTCATTAAGTTTAACTGTTATAGTGTTTATATACAGCATACATTTCTCGTCAGGAATATGTATCAAAAATGTATGCGTCATATATGACGCATTAAGGCGTTACCCCCACTTGTAGCGCAAAAAAAGGCCTTTTTCATGAATTTTTTTAAAGAAAACTACAAAACTTTTTTAATCGATCAATATACCATCTTAAAGAACACATCTTGAAGAACTTTCAGTAATTTTTTTATTGAATAATATTACATTGTTTAGTGGCAAATGGCCGTCAATGAAATAATGTTTTTATATACACGGTTTGCGGTGACCAACATTGCGGCGAAGTGGATCATCTGAAAAAAAAAAATGCGGATGGATTTAGTCAAATATAAGTATAAACTAGTCTTTAATCGAAGGATTTTAAAAAAATATTCATTTTTCACAAAATGGCGGACAGTCAAAGTTAATGGTTCGATTTTAACGAAAAAAAAAATCGAACGATTAAAGACTACATTTTTATGTATTAAATAAGCCTGCAAAATTTCAAGAAGATCGGTTCATTAGTGTTCAAGTAATCTTGGTCACCGACTTCAGAAATGCCATTTTGAGAAAAACGCGTTTAAAGTTTCAATTTCATTTTACACGAAGAAAATATTTTTTTTTTGTAAACTTACATAGAGTCATCTATTCCGGGCCCATACAGAAGTATGAGGCCGGATACTTATACTTCAAAAAAATGCAATAAAAAAAAATCGATTTTTTCAAAATCGCAAGTGGGGGTAACCCCTTAATGACACATATATCAGCCATATATGACGAATACATTTTTGATATATTTTTCTCACAAAAAAATAGATTGAAAATATATCGAAAATATATGCGTCGTATATGACTCATATATGCATCATATATAGCGTTTATACGTAGCATATATTTATTTGGTCAGAAAAATATATCGAAAATATATGAGTCATATATGCGTCATATATTTGGTGCATATATACTGAGTATATACGTATTATTCTATTTTTCGTCACTATATGTGCGACCGATATATATATATATATATATACCAGGTGTGTAAGTATGAAACCGGAATTTGCCCATAGGTGGCGCTAGATGTCGATGCAGTTACCGACACATCACGTCAGCGGTGTCTTGTTATTGTATTGATATCCGACAAAGATTTCCAACTCACAATAACACGAGTATCATTCAGTAGCATTAGTTTATTAGAGATAAACATGTCGAGTTTTGTGCCAACAAATTACGATTTGCGGACAGCACTACTTTTCTGTTTTCATCTGAAGAAAACCGCAGCAGAATCGCATCGAATGCTTGTGGAGGCGTTTGGTGAGCATGCTCTCGGTAAAACACAGTGTTTCGAGTGGTTCAAACGGTTCAAAAGTGGCGATTTTGACGTGAGGAACGAAGAACGTGGAAGACCACCGAAAAAGTTTGAAGACGCTGACCTGCAAGCCTTGTTGGACGAAGACGACGCTCAAACACAACAACAACTGGCGGATCAGTTAAAGGTGACCCGAGAAGCCATCTCCAGTTATTTGTATCATATCATTACAATAAACGTGTTTTTTCTGTACAAAAATTCCGGTTTCATACTTACACACCTGGTATACATGTAGCATATATTTTCTGCATATATTTCACATACATAAATTTCCATGGGGGTTGATCGATATATACAAGGTGTTACGAAAGTCGATGCAAAGCCTTAAGGGGCTGATAGGTCACCTCGTTAGGAACATATCTAACCTAGGTTACCTTAGTCCAAAGTCTAAGGATTTTGAGTTATCGTGGTGAGTATGATTTTTGGAAAATTTCCCAAAATTAGGTACTAACTCGTTCATAATGTTCAAACAGACAATAACTAGTAACTAAAAACTTATTTGCGTCTTAGCTTAATGTGCATTCAATCGACAAACACCAATACAATCATCTGTATCCACACAACTAACTAAATGGGACGTGATGGGAAAAATAGCATTAACATAAGAGGTAAACGAGTTAGTACCTAATTTTGGGAAATTTTCCAAAAATCATACTCACCACGATAACTCGAAATGCTTAGACTTTGGACTAAGGTAACCTAGGTTAGATATGTTCCTAAAGAGGTGACCTATCACCCCCTTAAGGCTTTGCATCGGGCTTCCTAACACCCTATATATATATAGTACTCTTCCATGTAGGAGTGTGCATTAGAACCCTCTCTTTTTCTATCTTGCTATATATATATGTTCCTATATAAAAGAGTACTCAAAGCCTCGTTACTCGTTGACGCAGTTTAACTACCGCCGCCTCTGTACCGAGGAGAGGGTTAACAAAAACTTTTTTCTCTCCTCTCTCTCTCTCTCCCTCCCTCTCTCTCTCTCTCTCTCTCTCTCTCTCTCTCTCTCTCTCTCTCTCGCCTCGTCGTTCCAGCACGCGCTCCATCGTGGCTTATTCCCCTTCATGTACTTCATCGGTGTTCGTTGATTCGCGGAGTGACATTTGTCACAGACATAACTCCGCAACGAGATTTCAGTACAACGAACACAAGGGGGAAAAAAAGTGGAGGAGGGTAAAAGAGTGAGGGTTAGAGAGAGAAAGAGGGAGAGAGAAAGAGAGATGTGGTAATCATTGCGGAAGTTCAATGAACGAAATTGCTTTTCACAGACTCGTCGGACAGTTATTGGTGTCGGCCTCTGTAATTCAGGCGTCCATACGAGATGAGATCAGCGAGCTTAGGGCTCGGTTTCTTTTTTGTACACTGAAAAGTGAGCTGAGTGAGAGAGAGAGAGAGAGATAGAGAGAGAGAGAGAGAGAGAGAGAGAGAGAGAGAGAGAAGCGAAAAGAGAGAGACTGAGAGCTCTTTTTTGACACAACAAACGGTTGTTTTGCATAAATGGGTTGTTGAATACGCTTATCGTGTGCGGAAATTTCCAGAGAAACGGCAAGTATGAAAACTTCATTGATAATCAATTACCAGTATTGAGGAGTTTAGAATTATGCTTTGTACTTTGTATTTGAAATGGTGGTGTTTAAGTTTGAATCGTTGGGATGCAATGAAAGGTTTTTTTCCGTATCGGCCATTTTTGTTGGCATATTTGGACTACGAAAGTCATCGAAATATTGTTGGAGATCCTTATCAGGGATTCATAACCTAAATCTGCATGAGAAAGAATTCAGGTAGTAAGAGAAGTAGGGAAATAAAAAAAATTACGAAGATTTTTCGTTGAACTCCAATGATGCAAACTTGAACACCATTTTAAGGTCTTGCATACCTTTGGATGGTCGCAAAACAAGACTTTCTTTGGAGTTTTGTTTTAAGGCCTTAGGCCACTCTAGAGGCTGAAAAAAGGCTTTTTGGAGATTTTTTCGAGAAAAACTACAAGATAAATTGAGATTATAAAAAGGGTGTTTATCATACATATCAGTGACTGTATACAATAATTTTTTTGAAGCGATTAATTTCACAATGGCGGCAGTGCAGCGTTTTTGCGATGACGTCTCCGTTTTTCCAGGTTCCACGGCCGGACAAACAGCTCCTGTAATTTTTGAATTATAATGAGCCAATGAATTTTTTTCGATTATATATAATAACTGCTATAGAAGTACGTAGGATTTTTTCGATATATTGATTTTTGGCCAAATGGCGCACTTATAAAGTGAAAAGTGAAAAATTAGCCTAAAAAATCGTCAGATAATTGTTAATAACATATGAACTATGCAATGTAAAAAAGAATCCTACGTACTTTCCATAGACAATGTATTTTTCAAGATATATTCAACATTTCAAGTGAATCTGTTGAAAATGGTCTGAGTTTTGTTTCCGACCAACTTAAAAAATGCAGTTTTGAGATAAACGCGTTTGAAGTTCAACAGGAGCTCGCTGCGGACCAGGCTGCCTTGTACTAAAATTCGAAAACCGAGTACTCAGAGATTTTTCCCGGCCATAATCTTTTGGGACATCATTTTTGAGGTCCTAGTCCCCTAGGACTTTAAAAAAATCGATTTTTCGAAAATTCTAGAGTGGCCTAACTCCTTCAATACTAATACAGTAATCTAAATGAGGCTTAGAGGGTTTATTTTATATATCTGTAGGTACTCAAATCCATTTTTTATTTTCCAAACAAAAAGAAAAAAGGCTGCTCAGTTGCAGAAAGAGAACGCCCTTTTTTAAGGCCCTCTACGGGCGGACTCCTTGGAGACACACACGAACACCTAGAACAACACAAAAAAATTTCTCGTAATCTACATAAGTTTTGCTAGCGAAGTACACCCCATTATTGCAGAAGATCGATTTTTGCAATGTTAGCAGCATTTTGAAAGGAAAAAAACGTCGCCTGTTTTACTTTAAAAACGGTCTTAGTTTTTTTATAAAAACTTCAATTGTTAATCGATCGTAAAAATCGTGTGTACTTCGCTAGAAAATGTCTGTAACAAGCTACAGTTGAAATTAGAAGTCGATCAGTTGAAAATTGTAGGAGCCACGAGTCCGCCCAATTTTGAAAACATGATTTCCAGAAAAAACCGTTCAACGTTTCAAAACCATTTTTTTACCATATGATTCTTGGGATGTTTATACATATCAACCATATAATTGTTGGCCTGTTCATACTTAATTTAGTCAATAAACAAGAAAACGATATATCATTTTTTCAAAGCTAGATAAATTTAAAAATCGCCTACTTTCCACGACTTTTTTGTATATAGAAAATTCGCCTCGATCCCTATTCACGTTTTTTTTTCTTTCGTTCGCGACTTCAAACGATTTTCACGAAGTTGAGAGTGACTTTTCGACTCGGACTCGAATGTGCCATTCGGACTCTTCTCCGTACTTATTACCCCCCGCATTACTCCTCGCTGCGTGTCTCATCATCGCGTCTTTCGGTTCCTCGGTCTCGCCCGGTTTCTCCCTTTGCCGGGTCCAATTTCTTTTTTGTCCACTTGGCTAATTACGCTCCATAAAGTCTCTCGCTATGCTCGTCAGGTTTCTTGAGCTTTGCCATGTAACCGACGTGAATGAGGAAGAGAGAGAGAGAGAGAGAGAGAGAGAGAGAGAGAGAGAGAGAGAGAGAGAGAGAGAGAGAGAGAGAGAGAGAGAGAAAGATGGTTGGGGACGAACCGAGTAGAGTGTCAGTTTAAATATAGCGAGTTTCGCAAACCAACGGCGACGACGAACTCACGTTGGGTCTTTCGACCTCCTCAACGTCGTCGTCAACATCGTCATGTGCCTTTTCACCCGCGCTATTATTCATCTCGTTTTTCCTCATCTCATTCGTATCGTTCTATTTGCCCAACATATTTAACTGCAAATTTGTGCATATATATATAGGGTGTCTCAGAACTAATGGTAGTCCCTGAAATGGGAGGTTGGGGGTGAAATTCTGAGTCGATTGATATAAGCATGTATGGGTCTCAGATCAACCCCTGAATTGTTATTAATTTATATAGGCGAACCAATCAAGTGCGCCCGATGAGCTAGCGTCGGTGAGCGATACGCTGGCTCGGCGGGAGCACCTGATTGGCCCGCCTTTAAAAATTAATAATAATTCAGGGGATGATCTGAGACCCATATATGCTTATATCAATCGACTGAGAAATTCACCCCCAAACCCCCATTTCAGGAACTACCATCAGTTCTGAGACACCCTGTATATATATGTATACGAATACAGAATATTTCGAACTCGGTATATCAATGTAATGTTCGTAAGCAGCACCTCTGGCTGTTTTGAGGACGGTCCTCAAAGACGAATGCTTTAAAATCACCTCCGTCCTGCCCCCACATACATACTGACACTTCATAGCTATCCGCCATTCGAACAACCGTGTAGTAAAATCGCATTGGAGTTTGCATCGTTGGAGCACAAAGATTTAATTTTCCATTTTTTTTTAAATTATTTTCCAGAAGCTCTTTCCTCATCGATATCGTAAATCTCTAATAAGGACACGGAAAAAAGTGGGAGTGATTTTCATAACCAGAAACGACAGAACAAAATGGTGTTGAAGTTTGCATCGTTGGAACGCAACGAAAATTCTTCGTCAGTTGGTGGTTCCTTTATTTTCATCACTTTTAAAACTCTTTTTCGCGGGTTCGGTTTATGGATCCCTAGTAGAGATCTTGAAAAATGTTACAGTTATTCTTGTAGGCTAAGTGGCACAAAAAAAATCGGGCGGTAAGGAGAAAAAAAAATTGTATGCATTCAAACGATGCAAACTTCAATACCGTAGAAAAAAATATTTCAGCAATAAAAAAATTCTTTTCCGTTACACTCGAACGTCGCATACTTCAACGTCATGCGGTAAAGACACACACTGGTTTTCCTTTCTCACTCTCGTCCTCCAGTATTTGAATAATTTACTCGACCGTCCAATTAGAGACTCCCGGACCTGAGGAGTCTCTCTCTCATCCCTTGACTCTCATTATCATTTTGCCCCTTTTCCCTGTCCCTCTTTAGCCTCCCTCTCTCTGTCTCTCTCCCTCTATATCATACTTCCATATTACTCTTACACTGCAGCTAATTTCGACTTGTCGCTCTTTTCGGCTACCGCATCACTTTCTCACTCTCCTCGAGATACGCTCGTTCTATGTTGGTGAATATACACGACGTTGAGTAAACTAGTCAACGAGTACGAGAATTAATCACTGTTCTTCTCTCTCTCTCTCTCTCTCTCTCTCTCTCTCTCTCTCTCTCTCTCTCTCTCTCTCTCGCTCTCCCTCTCCCCCCCCTCTCATTATGTAACTAGCTTGTCAGACATTCGGTGCAATCGCTTTGCAATGTAATTGGGCAAACAGAAACAATTAACAAAAACGTACGTTTCACACGCATTCTTCGTTTTTTTACATAACGTTTGTTACGTCTGAGAATCTGCTTCGAGATTGTGTGCAAACACCGCCATGGTATTGAAGTTTGCATCGTTGGTATGCGACGAAACTATTTTTTTTTTCTCTCGTATTCCAGTAACCCAAATGGGCCACGAAAGACACTGAAACATTTTTGAGGATCCTCGGTAAAAATGCACAATCAAAAGCTGGAAAAAGAAATTTTAGCCAATAATAAAATTAAAGAAACGAAAAAATCAACAAGCTTCGCCGTTGCTTTCCAACTATGTAAACTTCAACACCATAACACCGCCTGTGCACACGAAGGGTTTGGAAACAATTTGGGAGTCGGATAAATTGCGGTTGAAACGAAATGAAATGTTGAATTCAATTGACGAAAATGTTGCGATATACTTCATCGAGATTTTTGTTTCTTCAATTGCTGGTTTCGACGTCGAAACATTCTCCGAATAAAAATTGTTGTATTTCGTTGATACCGACGAGTGCTTCACGCAATACATTTTTCACAATGCGTGGATACCTTTTTTTGTATATATATATATATATATGTATATATATTGTATACAATATATATACAATCATATATATATATATATATATATATATATATATATATATATATATAGGGTTAAAAAAAAGTATTTGCACACCTTCCTTTCTTCCTTTTCTGATGATTTCCATTAACACAATCATATTTGAAATAAGCTATCGAATAAAATTATCTGCAAAAAATATGATTATACTATATATATATATTATATCGAAAATAGTCGTAATCTCTTCTTACCAACTCGAACCGTTTAGTTCCAGTATTTTCCTCACAGCTCCATAAAATTCCCGTGTGCCCGAGAGCGGGCAACCAATCGACTGTATGAAAGGTGCTCTCGTGTGTGTGACTTTTTACCGTTCTCTGTGAGCGCCCGCGATACACACAGCATCCGTACAGAAACGCGATGGGAGAACACGGTGAATAATAAGCGGACGAGAAAAACATGACCGTAAGCTATCGAAGGAGATTTCGCTAAACCAATCTTTTTCCCCGTTTTGAGCAACAAAAAAAAGGAAAATAAAAATAAACAACATGCCTCCAGAAGAACGCGTCCAGCGTGCTTGTGAATAAAGTTGACGTCACGCAGTTGTATGTACTCACGCTATTCGAAATTATCCAGCAGGTGCTAAATTCCCCTTTGATTCTCTGGCCCATCATTGTTTTTTTTTTTTCAATTTTTTTACACTTTTATAAAATCGAGACCGCAAAAAAAGACAAAGCATCAAGGTATTCCTCTCTCGAACCCGAATATTCAACAATTAACGATTTTCGTCTATAATCAATTAAAGACACATCCCAGAATACTGGTAAAATTTCAAGCCAAATTACCGAACTATTAACGAAAAATGACGATTCTAAAAATCGTCTCATTTATATACGGCACTTTATTGAGACAACATGCTAGCCACATTTCTATGTAATAATTTATGCACTAAATAACTCTACATGCCTGATATAAACTGGTCAACGCGTGCAAAAAATTCCAAAGATTCCGCAACGACGATAAAAACGGGTTTTCACCGAATGTTTAAATAAAATATTCATGATAAAACTGAGAAAAATGTGATGCAGAAGAATTTCCGTAACCGCGACTTTTCAACGAAAAAGTAAAAACGTCTAAATCTACTAAATTTGCGCGAAATTTTTTATTCCAGTTTATCGTTGGGTATAATAATTGATTGTGCCTCTTATTTTATTAAGCGTCACTCTTATTTACCAATGATTCAGTAGGGCCCTTCTTATACCCCCACCATACGGCCCTCCGCGAAAGTAATACCTTAAATGACCAAATTAAATTAATTTACCATCGAGGAGCGTGCTTGTGGACTTGAATCAAAGTCAGAACAAAATGAAAAACGTAATAAAATATAAACGTTATGGAATTGATCAAAGGGAGGGGGCTTATTGATAAAAACGACTGTTTGGATTTTTGTTTGTTTTTATTGTTCCATCATTATACAGCCGAGCCTCATTTCCGATTATGATTAGAGATAATAATTCAATGCTCAGTCTGAATTGCATAATCATTCATCAATTCCACTTATACCTCACGCAGTATGGTGCTATAGTTTGTAGTATCGTACATACCAAATATGGCATAAGTATGTGTATACTTTATCTATACATTCATATGTGTGTGCATATAATATAATATGTATGAGGTATTCCACATGAATCCGGTGGACTTTTCCCTGACCCTCGCCAATTCTATTTCTTTTTAAATCTGATTCCATTGACTCTAAAAGACACCCTGATTTTTTTTACATTTTTCGAAACAATCCTTAGTCAAAAAAAAAAATTTCCCCGAAACAAAACGCCCTGTTTTAAAAATGTGAAAAAATTTCCAAAAATCCGTGATTATATGTTAAAATGTTCAAGCTATCACCCGCAGTGGAAGTATTTTTTTCTGTGCTTTCTGAGCGATTAACGTTAAAAAAAATCCGAAAAATTCAAGAACCGCTTACTTCGGTCGGATACTTAAATATTTCGATATCCACAATGAATTTTTTTGACCTTTTTTTAATAACCAAATCACAATCATGGACCTCGAATAGTTAGCAGTCAATTTTTCGGATTTTTTAAAGGTCAATCGCTCAGAAAGCACTGAAAAAATCATACGTCCATTGCAGGTGATAGCTTGAAATTTTTTACATATAATCACGCACTTTTAGTAATTTTTTCACATTTTTAAATTGCGGCTTTTTTCGGAGAAAAATATTTTTTTTTACTAAGGTTGTTTCGAAAAATGTTAAAAAAATCAAGGTGCATTTTAGAGTCAATGAAATCAGAATGGATCAGATCAGAAAAAAATTAATCGAATCGTGGAATACCTTATATATATTCATAAAGTATAATACTATACACAAACTTATCCCACACACACAAAGACGCACTATGCGTACGTCCATGGAGCCGTTTGCGATGTATATAGCGTCGTCGTATCGTTGATCGCCGTGTATACGAGGACTTTGATGGGCCCGTGTACAAGGCACCGGGAGTCTCGCTTTAATTACACGTGATCATACGTGTGCCGCGATGAACGAAAGCTGACGGAAACGTGGTTGCCTCGGGCCCCCTTGCTATATCGACACGCACTCCGATCATTTTCTCTCACGTTGGAAAACACGATTTTGATCTCCTTGCCAGTTTGCGTATTTCTATTATTCGAACGTGATGAGAAGCAAGACCGTTTATCGGATTGCGATATATCTCGAGACGTTTCGTTTTATTTATTAAAACGACAGGAGTAAATGTTTCGAAATGCGTTCGTTTTTTTCTTCACTTCAAATATTTCGTTGTCTATATTAGTTTTGCTGGAGAAGTAAGTATACACGATTCTTTAAATGTATGATTTTATCCCAAAATGGCAACATTTTTAATGAATGTTTTTTTGTTTCGCTAAAAAATCGGCATTCTTTTGTTTATAAAAATGATAAATGTTGAAGAATCGTAAAAATAGTGTGTACTTCGTCAGTGAATCTATTTAAGAGGATACAGTTAAAGTTTCAAGTCATTCGGATGAAAACTGCGCGAATTATGCGTCCTCCCGATTTCAAGATCCCGATTGCAGTTTGAAAACTGATTTATGAGCAGCTTATCGTCCACACGGCGGAATTTAAGCTCTTATTTGAATTCTGCGTGTACCCACCGAGGCATTTTGGGGCAGGACAACAACTCTATTCTCAGACATCTTTCTCCTTCAATATGTCTATTTTCCGGGACAGGTTTAATCAGAAACATCTCTATTCGCAAAGATCACAATGCCACAATAATTCATTTCTGAAATATTACTGTTCTTGAATATCTCCATTCCAAAATCTTTCGTATCCGAAACCTTTCTATTCTTAAGTATCAACTCTCTTCAAAATCTCATGTGACATCCAAAACATCTGTATTCCGACAATTTCATCTCACAATATCTCTCATTCGAAACATCTCTGTTCCATTCGTAATATTGCATTAAGGCGTTACCCCCACTTGTAGCGCAAAAAAAGGCCTTTTTCATGAATTTTTTTAAAGAAAACTACAAAACTTTTTTAATCGATCAATATACCATCTTAAAGAACACATCTTGAAGAACTTTCAGTAATTTTTTTATTGAAAAATATTACATTCTTTAGTGGCAAATGGCCGTCAATGAAATAATGTTTTTATATACACGGTTTGCGGTGACCAACATTGCGGCGAAGTGGATCATCTGAAAAAAAAAATGCGGATGGATTTAGTCAAATATAAGTATAAACTAGTCTTTAATCGAAGGATTTTAAAAAATATTCATTTTTCACAAAATGGCGGACAGTCAAAGTTAATGGTTCGATTTTAACGAAAAAAACGGCCATTTTTTTGCTATAAAACGGTCATTTTTTTTTTCGAAAAAAAATTGAACGATTAAAGACTACATTTTTATGTATTAAATAAGCCTGCAAAATTTCAAGAAGATCGGTTCATTAGTGTTCGAGTAATCTTGGTCACCGACTTCAGAAATGCCATTTTGAGAAAAACGCGTTTAAAGTTTCAATTTCAGTTTACACGAAGAAAATATTTTTTTTGTAAACTTACATAGAGTCATCTATTCCGGGCCCATACAGAAGTATGGGCCCGGATACTTATACTTCAAAAAAATGCAATAAAAAAATTGATTTTTTCAAAATTGCAAGTGGGGGTAACCCCTTAACTATATAGGCCATGAATAAAACAAGTGCAACGCAGAGGCTCTTGGAATAGAGAAGTAGGTCTTCAGTTGTTAGGTCGTTGCATATTTGTTGTACACGACTCCAAATAGCTACTTTTACCTTCTAAGCTGTTTTTTTTTGCGTTTCGAAGCGCACGAAGGCGCTTCGGAAAATGAGCCCTAACAAAAAAATTAAAAGTATCTTGAATAATTCCTATTTTATATTATTATTGTGATGTTTATGTGATGGTTTGTGGTATTACAAGCAAAACAACTGCTTCAAAGCATTCCATACATCATAAAGGAACGTTGGGACATAATGTAACATCTGTCACACTCCCTTTATTCCCTTATAACTAGTTTCCTGATTAAAGTTTTCAAAAACTAAATAATACGTGTTTTCTTTATTTATAAAAACCGACCATAAAGTCAACTATTTTTCAATTTTTACGTTTATGAATTTTGAGGGGTTAGGTATAGTTATTTCAATATGTTGTTCGCGTTTCGGACGTCTGCCCTTGCAGGCTTGAAAAACCCTCCCACTTTAACCACATTCTCGTCACTCCATTTACTTCGAGTACCTTAGAAACTCCCCAAAGGACTATATTTTCACGGTTTTTTTTTCGTTTCGCAATGAAATTGTTTTATTCAGTTTCCGGACTGACCGAAACATTGGGAGCATATCGTCATTTGCGACAGATATACTTCGACGGCTGCAGTTCAATAATAGTAACTATCATTATTATTGCGATACGTTCGAATTAAGGAGCCAGTCCACTTTGGCGCCACGAAAAAAGGCTATTTTCGCGATTTCTTAAAATGATTTTATAAAAGATATGAATATAAAGGTTGTTGGGCTTGATAAATCAAGTCTTGAAATACATTTAAAAAAATTTAATTCATTTTTATTCATTTTTAAGTACAAAAACTATAGTTTAACGTAACGCCTCAAAAATAGGTGGGCTAGGTAGCTCCATCACAACTCGACAACGGCTTGTCTGAAACAAAAAAATCAAAGTCCATTAGATTCAGTATGACACCAGCTACAAAATTACCCTCGGATATAAAGTTTTATCAAAAAAATAAAAAAATGGCAGACGAAAAAAGAAAAAAGTAATATAAAAAACGCGTTTTTTCGCAGTTTTACGCAAAAAAAAGAGTAAAAATCCAAATTTTAAAACCATCGAGGGTCATCTTGTTGCGAATCGTGTTTACAATATGTGGTTCAAATTTCAAGAGAATCGTTTTATTAGTTTTAGAGATACGATGGAGCTAGATTTTGAAAACGTTGTTTCGAAAAAAACGCGTTCGAAGTTTATACTATGAAAAACTCTTACCTAAACTCAATCGGCAATTCCTGCACCGTACAAAATCCCTTCTGATTGCTCATCATCGTCGATTTCTTGAAGTCTTGCTTGCTTTCGATTTTTTGAAATTTTCAAACTGGACTGGCCCCTTACATGGTGTTGATGTTTACATCGTTGAAATACATCGAAATGGATTTTTTTCCCCAAATTTCCTTTGGCAGATTTGACCTATGAAAATCAGGGAAATATTTTTTAGGATTTTTACTTAGCGATGTACAACAAATTTGCAAAGTATGATTCTGGATAATAATGAGAATAAGAACTTGAAAAGACGTTTCGTTGCATTCAAACTCTGCAAACTTCAACCTCCACGAATTCATTACAAGTAGATTCTTTTCACTCACATGCAAATGTTATTGTGGAATGATCGTGCATGAGTGGGCATGTTATTCACCCCATTCAGTAACGTCAGATCGTTTCCAGCGATATCGTCGTATCATATGATATAATTACGTCGCCCTCACGGATAATCGAGCCTCTCGGTGTCTAGACACCAAATATCGCCAAGTAATCCGCTGAAAACCGTTTATTAAAAGTCAACAATAACACACATATACGCATCGCCTTCAAAGTCAACATCGTTATCTGTCTCGATTCTTTTATAATGTCCAACCCTGAATTGCGCCATTAAGGCGGGATATACATTCACGACGATCAAAAAATCGATTTCTTTTTTTTCTTCTTTAAGGGGGGAAATCACAGTAGCACAGAAAAAATAGGCATATTTTCGGGAATTAATTTTGGCTGAATAAAAGTATCAATCGAAAATCTGTAAAGTAGGTTTTGTAGCAATACTAAAAAAGTACAAAATGTAATTTTTTCAATAAAAAATATTTAAACATGGCGGCTGCGCAGCATATGCCCCAAGGCGCCTTTTTTTGAGCTCGCCGAAGACATAACTCGAGCAAATTTTTACCGATCGACTTGAAATTTTGACAGTAGCTTCGAAACATCTTTCTCCACGGAGCTACGTAGGATTTTTTCGATATATTGATTTTTCGCAAAATGGTGCATGTTTGAAAATAAAGTTAAATTTTTAACAAACAAAAAACGCCATAAAATCGTCGTTAAAAAAAAAGTAAGCCATATAAAATAAAAAATCCTACGTAGCTCCGTGGAGAAAGATGTTTCGAAGCTACTGTCAAAATTTCAAGTCGATCGGTAAAAATTTGCTCGAGTTATGTCTTCGGCGAGCTTAAAAAAAGGCGCCTTGGGGCATATGCTGCGCAGCCGCCATTTTAAAATATTTTTTATTGAAAAAATTACATTTTGTACTTTTTTAGTATTGCTATAAAATCTACTTTACAGATTTTCGATTGATACTTTTACTCAGCCAAAATTAATTGCCGAAAATATGCCTATTTTTTTGTGTGCTACTGTGATTTCCCCCCTTAAACGATAGAACTATATATGTAGAATAATTTCCTAAAGTTTCAAAGCGAAATTCGAAAATCTTCAAACGTTACAGCCCGTCAACGCTGTGCCTCACCGCTCGGATTCGGAGCGGGCGTGAACTTCAAACGCGTTTTTCTCGAAACTGCATTATCGAAATTGGCGTGCAGGATTACTCAAAAACTATTAAGCCGATTGAGTTGAAACTTGGTAGAAATATTGATAATATTGGTACCTTCTACTTGACGAATTTTTTTTTGAAAAATTGGAAAAAAACTACTTTTTTAATCCACATTTTACAGAAATGTTGCGTGAAATGTTGATTTTGTTTTCGTAAACGCGTGCCATTTTCTCAAATTTGCATTTTCTTCATTTTAATTACCGTTACATTGAAATTATACATGTTCTGACTGAAAAACGTTTGATCTTTTTTGCAAATCAAAGTCTACGGGAAGCTAGACTGCACGCCGATTCGCAACTCCCGCGGCGACCTTGCTGTAACACTCTGCCACAGCTCCGCCATTTTGATGATGAATTGATTTAAAAAAATTGTTTCGCATATTTAAATATACTATCAAAGTATACCTAAAGTTTGATAATTGTAGGATAATTATTTCTCAGTTTGAAAAATCCCTCAATATCGCTTATTTTTTGCCTGTCTAAATGTATATCCCGCCATAACATTGCTGGTGTCGTTAGGAAAAAAGCAATATACTGGTAAAATCGATATATCGACCACCGTTCGTTCTCAATTGCCGTCGTGCTTAAAGTGAGGGAGTGAGAGAGTGGGCTCAGCTGTTCTATCCTTGCGAGATAAGCCACGAGTGTCATTTTATCGAGGGAAATTTGCAGGCCTGTCTACTTTATCTTCTTTGCAATATCATCGTTATCAAGCCGACTGGCCGTTTTTAATCGATCAATCAATCATCGCGTTGCCGATACTCACGCACGTATCTTTGCTATCAAAGATCATCGATTTTTTTCGTTCGATGATTTGACATGATGATTTGGAACTGTTCGATTCGAAGAGATTGAAAATGGGACTTTGATTCGGAAATGTGTCATCATACAAATTCATTGCGCCGAACGATGTTGAAGTTCGCATCGTTGGAATGCAACGGAAATTGTTTTCAACTTTTTATATCATCATTCTCTTCATCATTCAGTCGTCATTCAATCATCAGTGAATCATCATTTTCTTCATCATTGAATCATCATTGAATCATCATTCAATCTTATCCCGCAAGTTTGGGCTGTACATTTTTTATGAGGGTCCTAAAAAAACGTTTGGGTGACTCTCGTAGCCCAAATTTACCAAAAAAAGGTTCGGGCTGCTAACCTATCGTTGCGTTCCAACGATGCTTCAATATCATTGCGCCGATGATTTTGATGAAAAGCCCCAAGCATCCTAACAACCGGAAACGAATGATTGCTCGGCTCTTTCTCGTGCGAAATAATTGGAAGAATTCCTCAAGTACCGAGCATGTGTACGGTGAGCAAAGAAGAAATCCGAAGACGAATATAGTATGAAGGTGAACGTCCGAGTAGTATATTTGCACGCATACGAAATATAACGCAAACGTATGTAGTTGAGGATGCGTGATGATGTGGGCTAATTCACGTTGCACACACAGACACACACACACTCGAGCGGTTGAACAAACGGCTTAATTCGTCTCGATTAATTGAGGCCGACTGTATAATTTCTCCATCCGGCCAATAAGTGACTCATCTTTCTCCCATGCGTCTCTCGCCAATTTCTCTCAAATAAAAACCAAACATCTGGCAACGTGGAAACAGCCAATTTTCGAACGGTACCAGGAAGACCGGAATGTCTCTACTATTTCGAGAACAAAAAGAAATAAGGAAAGCGAATAATAAAAATATAAAAATATCTAAACACCGTCTCGAACGGAATTTCGTCTTCGTCTTTTGAAACGTTCGTCTTTGCGTGGGTGGGACACGTGTTTATTTGGACGACGGGACAAATATTATCTCACTGTCGAGCTTGTACTAAACTAAGCTAAACCCGAGATAGCGATGGGGAGAGCGGAGAGGGAGAGGGATCGAACTGGGTATAGAAACTAAAATTATGAGGGCACACTACTTTATAAAATTCCTTGGTGTATGTTTACTGGACTATTTTATGTGTGAAAAAAGTATCTGAATATAGCAGAACTCAATATATGAATATATACGTTTTTGGTATATGAAATAGTTCACTTCACAATATATTTATATATACTTTATTACGTATATGAAATTGTTCACTTAAACAATTTTTTATACGTGTATGGGCTCATAATTTTTTTAAATATATTTGTCAAGCTCTCTGTCCTCTCTCTCCATATATGTGAGGAAAGAATATTTTTGAAACATTTATGCCCTGTTCAATTAAAAATAAAAATCTAAGGCATCCAATACGCTTAGGATCGGACATAAAAAAACCAATGTATGTTTAGTATAGTAATAAAACTTTCGTATGAGCTGATGCTTTTTTAAATTCTGCAAATTCCGAAAATGGCCAGCTGCAGAACAAAAATTCGAGTTTTTACAAAAAAAAACAACTTAAAATTTTTCTTATTAACAAATGGATAAAGATAATTTAAAAAATCTTCGGTCATACGATAGAAAATGTTATGAAGTATGCTCTGTCCAAATTTAGAGTGAATCTGACGAATACATTTTGAGATACGATTTAAATCATTTCGCAAAGTATAGTTTCGAGAAAAATGGGAAAGAAAAAAGGGTAAATGCCAGCGGGGCGGTTCGCCGTAGCGCAGTGGGTTATCTGACGTTTCACAAAAGTCGTCATCACTCGATCAATTTTCGAAATTTTTACGTAATGTTTGTTGCGAATTAATGTTAAAATTATAGGCCAATAATCCATGCGATAAAAAATCTCATTTTTTCCAATTTCAAGCTTACTCGGACTCCTCAACCGGTCATACCTAGCGCGTGATGAGAAAAAGAAGGAATTTTTGTAAATTTTCACTGGCAAAACGTGTGCAGGTTTTCAATTTTTTTTTAAGCCAAAGAGTATGATTTTAAGAATCTTTCACAATGTTTCTATTAAAAAATAATTATAAATGTGGCAGATACACTGCTGCTCGGAAACAAATTATCCGAAACTAAAAAATAAAACGCATTTAGGTTTTGCATGAAATTATCTAGTGTTTCGAAGAAGGATTTAATAAAGTATTGCTTTTTGAAAAAATGACGGTAGTCCAAAATGAAAGTATCGGTTTTCGGGGGAAAAAAGCGCGTTATTTTCGTTAATAAAAAAACTACGCATCGAATAAAAAAATGCTTCGTTCAAGCTCTGCTTTTCGATATGTAAAAGAAGCTTGTAAAATTTGAAGTCTATCGGTGCAGTGCTTTTTTCGCTATCATAGTCACCGATTTGGAAAAAGTCATTTTGAGGGAAACGCGTTTAAAGTTCGCCGGTTGCCGAACCTATCTATAAACCCCCATAACTCCCCCAATTTTGAACGGATCGACTCGAAATTTTCACAAAATATTTCGGAAATGTTTCAATTTCAAAATACTTCAAAAACCAAGAATCCATATTTTCCGAAATGTCATTTAGGCGTAGGCCCTCAAATGAATTTCGAAGACATTAAGCTTTACGTGATGCTAAATACGAGATCGCCTTGCTACTACGAGGACGGTCCTCGAAGTCGTTTCTCTTCCTTTCATATATATATATATATATACACACACACATACCAGGTGTGTAAGTATGAAACCGGAATTTACCCATAGGTGGCGCTAGATGTCGATGCAGTTACCGACACATCACGTCAGCGGTGTCTTGTTATTGTATTGATATCCGACAAAGATTTCCAACTCACAATAACACGAGTTTCATTCAGTAGCATTAGTTTATTAGAGATAAACATGTCGAGTTTTGTGCCAACAAATTACGATTTGCGGACAGCACTACTTTTCTGTTTTCATCTGAAGAAAACCGCAGCCGAATCGCATCGAATGCTTGTGGAGGCGTTTGGTGAGCATGCTCTCGGTAAAACACAGTTTCGAGTGGTTCAAACGGTTCAAAAGTGGCGATTTTGACGTGAGGAACGAAGAACGTGGAAGACCACCGGAAAAGTTTGAAGACGCTGACCTGCAAGCCTTGTTGGACGAAGACGACGCTCAAACACAACAACAACTGGCGGATCAGTTAAAGGTGACCCGAGAAGCCATCTCTAGTTATTTGTATCATATCATTACAATAAACGTGTTTTTTCTGTACAAAAATTCCGATTTCATACTTACACACCTAGTACATACCGGGTGTTAGGAAGGTTGATACAAAGCCTTAAGGGGGTGATAGGTCACCTCGTTAGGTAACCTAGGATACATAAGGTAACCTAGGTTACCTTAGTCGAAAGTTTAAGTATTTCGAGTTATCATGATAAATATGATTTTTTGGAAAATTTCCCAAAATTAGGTAATAACTCGCTTACCTCTCATGTTAATGCTATTTAAAAAAAGCATTAACATAAGAGATATTTTTATTTTTTGACAAGTTTTTAATCATTCAACACGTCCCATTTAGTTAGTTGTGTGGATACAGATGATTGTATTGGTGTTTGTCGATAGAATACACATCAAGCTAAGACGGAAATAAGTTTTTAGTTACCAATTATGGTGTGTTTGAACATTATGAACGAGTTAGTACCTAATTTTGGTAAATTTTC
>CALYCA010000038.1:0-22362 GCA_944452715.1 Ophion slaviceki | reverse complement strand
AAAAATGAAATTAAATAAAAATAAAATAAGACTTTAATCAAGTAAAAATTAAATTAAATAAAAAATATTTGGTTGGCCTGCGCTGTCCAGGTTAACCTGCACCGATGTATGTGATGCCATCGGTGCAAGTTAGCCCGGACAGCCTAGACCAACCGATGAATGTGGTGCCATCGGTGCAGGTTAGCCCAGATAGCATAAGCCAACCGATGAATATGATGCCATCGGTGCAGGTTGGCCCGGACAGCATAGGCCAACCGATGAATGTGATGCCATCGGTGCAGGTTAGCCCGGACAGCATCAGCTAACAGATGAATGTGATGACATCGGTGTAGGTTAGTATGTACAGCATAAGCCAACCAAATAGTGGTAAGTTGACAGCGCAGTACAGTTCAGTGAATGTAATGTCTATTTGAAGTGCATTTCGAATGGACTAACCTGCACCGATGCGATGCCATTACGTTTATTGAACTAAACTACCGGGTTAACCTGCACATGATTATTTTATAGTCATATGTTAATTTATCGTCATAAATTTAAAATCATAGTCATAGATTTAAACTAATTTATACTTATAGATATAAGAATTTTTAAAGTCTTCGATAAAAAATAATTGTTATACTAACTTGTGTAAACGTCTCGTGCTTCTCTCGTGTGTCTCTAGCATTTGACAAGATGGGGTTAGGCACGTGTTTAGCGGCAAACTGTACAAGTCCAGTTGCTTGACCATCGCCTGATGCTAGCCGGGTCAGGCAAATCGGCTTGAGCCGTAAATCAAGTTGCTTGACCACAGCTCGAAGTTAGCCGGATCAGGCAACTGAAGGCGACCGTACATCCAGTTGCCTGACTATTGCCTGACACCAGCTGGATCAGGCAAATTGATGCATACCTTAAGTAAGGCCTCCGTGCGACAACGTGATCGGACCCGGATCAAATATCAGGCCAGTCTGACAATATTCCTACTCGGGAATCTATATAAATAGGCATAAATATAAATTACTCCAAATTTCATTCTGTGTTCTATAAAACATTCGCTGACGCAGTTTTGTTCATAATAGTCATCGATAATGTTATACAATTTAAAGTTGGTAGTAACACAAAGGTTTCTCTTATTCACGTGATAAAAATATGAAAATGCATATTTTTGCCCTTTAAGGTAGTTCTGTAGTTTTGGTCAAATCTTAGGAATTGGCTGAAATCTAAGTATGGTGTAGATATGACCTTCATGGACTGGTGCCCAAAAATTCAATTCGATTCCCCGTTGAGTTCATGAGATAATTCAAATTGAATATGGGTATTTCGTACGCGATCCCTATACCTAACACGTGAACCGTTAGGAGTTTGCTCGCATTTCTCGATATAGGTTCTAAAAGGATCTTAGGATTTCAAAATAAAAACACACGTGTACGGAGTACCATTGTGGGGTTGATTAAAAAAAAATGACAAATCTTGACCGTTTAGTTTCGGAGATATCGACTTACGAAAAGTGGTGATTTTATTCCACACCGAACTCGGGCCCAACCATCTGTAACGGAATGGCAACAGTGTACGCTGCAGCCAGCTGATCGGCGCGTGGTCTGGGAACTCGAAGCGTGTTTTTTTTTCCCGAGTTCTAGTAATTCTGAAACGGATGTGAAATAAATTTATTCTGCAAACAAATTTAATTTGTTCAATTTATGCATGTATTTGAGCATGTATTTGTCTTTGTTACAGCGAATACAAATTAAACTGTCGGCAAGATGTTGTAAATCCACGATCCGACGTCCTTCGACAGCGAATTTTTGTTGCTGATCGTTGAGGTTATGGTTATTCTCATCGCGTTTAGCCGCATTTGCTTGACACATAGCTGCCACAGCTTTCAGTCTTTTAGCAAGCTTCTTTCTTGTAAACTTTCCTTCGTATCGCATTTGGGTTGACATTTTCACGCTTTTTTTATTTGTATAAAATATTTCGCGAAAGACGGATCGTAGGAAGCTCAACGCTATGACTGCGGGAAAATGGCGCTGTTGCCATGATTACAGCGCCGCTCTCTAAACGAGTATGAGACCTATCTATGCATGAGGTGCGAATGTGTGGGACGTACAGAGGGTACAAGCTCTGTCAAAAATGTACAACCAACAGCATCGTATAGGCATTGGATGTTACTATACGCTTCGACCGAAACTTTTGGCTCATACGTGTACCCACAGAACTACCTTAATTATATATTTTTTTGGAAAACTAGCATCTGCAGAATTAATCTATACCTCGTATGCATGTTGGACTCGGTACAGAGATGCAACTCGACGCTTTATCATTATAAACGTTCCGGTACCATTGTGTTTAGCTTTTTTTCTCTTTCGATTCATAGTCTCCCCCTGGCTCGGGGAGTAAGCTTCCTCATAGCGAGGATGAAACGCTTCGAGTTTTCCATTTTAATGTGTACGAAACGTCAGAGAATCACATTCGGAAGGCACATTCAAATGTATGCGCCCGTGTGTACACGACTATGTTATTACAGGCCCTTCAAAGCTACGTGCAATGGTGTAACTCGCGAATAGCTGTAACTATGCATGTGAAGCAATCCCGCGCTACTGCACCAAAACGAATAAAACCACTTCATTCGAGTATGCTCGCTTTCCTACAATGCGCGTACTACACTTTTGTAACAATGTATTCAACGGCGCAGATTTCCACGACACTTCGAATTTTGAAAAAGATCCAAGAGCACTGAGTACGACTTACGGATTTTTTTTTTATTAAGCTGGATCAAAATGTTCAGCTAGTTCAAGGCTTACAGGGACTGTTTTTCGTTTCTCAATATGCAGAAAATTCTACTCAATGGGAATCCAATGTTTGGTTCGTTAATGAAGTCATTCCATTATGTACGGTTTTGAAAGTATATTGATACATTTTTTAAAAGAATACAAATGCCATCCCGACAGATGTCACATCCGATGTCACATCCGCGACTAAATTGCTAAAAAAGTACGATTATTTTATTACATATTTTTATGAGCCAAGGTCTTAACTTCGATTGGCAACAAAGATTATGTAAACATTCAAAAAATTGACCGAATTATGGCTTATTATTGGCTCTCAAAACTGTTTGATGAAACGGTGAGGGCAATGAAGTTTGCGTTATTGGAGGGCAACGAAACTTGTTTTCTATGCTTTAATTTCTTAATGTTTATTACGGTATATATTTTTTTTTATAGATTACGATCGTGGATCTCTCATGAGGATTTAAAAAAAACGTTTGGGTGATTTTCGTACTCTAAATCGGCGAAATTAATGTCAGCAATAGCAGAAAAATTACACGATTAAACGAACTTACCAGTAAGTGAAGTTCTATCAGGATTGTATGAAGCGCCTCTTCCGAAGAGATCAACTCCTAGTATTCCTACTTCATGCCAATAACTTCACACTATTTAAAGCTTGCATCATGATGCATTTCTTTTTTTTTGTTTTGGTCGTCCTGGCATTCGGGTATTGATTACGTCTCATTCTTCTTTGTGTTTTTGCTGTAACCTTTCTTCGGGCTTAATACTTTGGTTATCAAAGTTGGGTTTAGGTGGGTTTGATCTCTTCGGAAGAGGCGCTTCATACAATCATGATAGAACTTCCCTTACAGGTAAGTTCGTTTAATCATGTAGTTGTATTTCGCGCCTCTTCGTCGAGATCGACTCGTAGATGTTTAAAGTTGGTTACAGCATAGTTTTGTAGTCTTTGACTACTGAACAATAAGGTTTTCTTTATTATGAGAAGAGTATGTGGCTTCCGGATGGAGGCCGTGTTGAGGATCAGCGTTGTGCCGACGTTTCGCAAACGTTACAGTCTGCATCATCAGGGCTGAGAGCTCCGATACGAAAGCTCTCGTGTCTCAGGTATTCGTTATATAGTTGCAGTCATCGTTCCAGATCGCTGCACCAGCCAATCAGATGTTTTAATTGATCAGCTGGTCAATTAAAAAACCGGGAGGACGGTGTGCCAAATAGGATTGACGTGATATACTCCATCTCTATTTAGATTGTCCGGATGTTTTCGGATTTCCAAGCCTTCTCGGTGTTTCCTGGAAAAATAGCTGTTTGATGGGGCCAGACTTTGGGCTTTGTCGAACTGGATGGCATGACCAGTCTCCATCCAATGTTCGGCCAGCGCTGATTGTGTAATATGGCCATATTTGATACACCGTTGGTGTTCTTTGATCCGTGTACTGATCTTCCTCCCGGTTTCCCCTATGTACACTTTACCGCATGAGCAGGGTATTTTGTATACTCCTGGTGCACTTAATGGTGGTCTTTGGTCTTTTGCACTCGGAATCACTTGTACTAGTTTCTTCTGAGGTTTGAAGATGACTCGCACGTTATGTTTTCCAAGGACCCTGCCTATGCGATCGGTTATGCCCTGAAGGTATGGAAGGGAAGTTGTTGCAGTTATTTGTCCTTCATTCTCTCCATCAGGTGCTGTAACCGTTTTCGGATCAGCTATTTTCCTTTTTAGATTTTTGATCGTTCTTTCGATGTTGCCTAGCATGTAGCCATTGTCTCCGAAAGCTTTTCGTAGGTGTTCTAGTTCAACCTCCAGGGCGTCTGGTTCGGAGATCGCTAGAGCTCTGTAGACCAGAGAGCTTATGACCGACGGTTTTTGGGAAGGGTGGTGATGGGACGTAGCGTGGAGCTATCTATCCGTATGCGTTGGCTTCCGGTAAACTTTATGGCCCAAAGTGCCATCGCATTTCCGTTGAACCAGTACATCCAGAAAAGGGATTTGATTTTCTTGTTCTATCTCCATAGTGAATTGAATATTGGGGTGTTGGGAGTTGAGGAAGATTAAGAAATGATTGAGGTTTTCTTTGCCGTGACTCCAAATGACGAAGGTGTCATCGACATATCAGAACCAGGTGGAGGGCTTGAGGGAAGCTTCTTGCAGAATTCTGTTCTCGAAGTTCTCCATAAAGCTGGTAGTATTAAGATGTCCTTGTTTTTCTTCAAATTGTGAAAAGCAAGGTGTTCTTCCATGATATTCTGCTGCGGAGGTTTTGCCTTGTGTAGAATATTGCTTATCCGTTTCCTGATGTCGTTGCCAGTATCTAGTGGGAGACGGTAGATGGCAGTTTCCACCTGGCTGATGATTTCTCTGGTCGGAATTTCTGTCGGTGTAATGGGGAAATTGTGCCCTTTTGCGAGGACTGATGTTTCAGCTGCGGAGAGTGTGTGGTTACTTAGGTTTTTTACTGTGTGGGTTAGGATGGGCTGCTTCGTCTGTGGACATAGTTTCCTGAATTTTTCTATTTGATTCTTGGATCTTAGGTCTGCACAGTGGAGGGCTCGTTCGTGGGTGACACGGACATTGGACATAACATTGAATGGAGACTGGTCATGCCATCCAGTTCGACAAAGCCCAAAGTCTGGCCCCATCAAACAGCTATGTTTCCAGGAAACACCGAGAAGGCTTGGAAATCCGAAAACATCCGGACAATCTAAACAGAGATGGTCCAAGACGACCAGAGACAATCCAAATAGAAGTTCGTTTGCTGTACATTCCCGTAGTGTGTCTCGTAGAACTGGATTTACATTCTGTAGAATGCGGCTCTTTCTAATATCTGTTTCTTCATGTATGAGGCCCGACGACATTCGGCCTGCATCACTTAGACGTTCTATCCATTCAAGTTTTTCCTTGTACGTGTCACTGTTGAGGACTTCCGTCGTAACTTTTGAGATTGCCCCCAGGCTGGCGGCAATTTGGCTTTGAGTCGCCATGATGCGTTCATCTCTTCTTCGAATGTTTTCTTGTAATGATCCTTTAATTTCAGCCAGATCTTTCGGCATGGGCCGGCTGAATGTTGCATCCTCCGTTAATCGCTTTCCCAAGGTCTTCAGAATTTTCACATCTAATTCTGTCTGCTCAGAATTAGCGGGTTCGATCCCTTCGGAAAGCATCTGCTTATGTGCTGTCTGGAAATTTGTTTGTAAAGTACGGTTTGGAGTTCCGACGATGTCGCCCGCGACTGTTAAATTTTCGCCCACGTCTTGGATTATTTGTTGATCGTGGGAAGCAATTTCATTATTTTCCTGGACCTTGTTATCCTCCTCGAAAGTTTCGTGCCGATATCTTTCCTCATCGGAGTGGTCGCGGCATCGTACTCTCGCGTGTTTATGTGGTGAAGAATCACGTGTGCAATCCGCGCCTGATTAAGGCGTTACCCCCACTTGTAGCGCAAAAAAAGGCCTATTTCATGAATTTTTTAAAATAAAACTACAAAACTTTTTTAATCGATCAATATACCATCTTAAAGAACACATCTTGAAGAACTTTCAGTAATTTTTTTATTGAAAAATATTACATTGTTTAGTGGGAAATGGCTGTCAATGAAATAATGTTTTTATATACACGGTTTGCGGTGACCAACATTGCGGCGAAGTGGATCATCTGAAAAAAAAAATGCGGATGGATTTAGTTAAATATAAGTATAAACTAGTCTTTAATCGAAGGATTTTAAAAAATATTCATTTTTCACAAAATGGCGGACAGTCAAAGTTAATGGTTCGATTTTAACGAAAAAAAACGGCCGTTTTTTGGCTATCAAACGGCCATTTTTTTCGAAAAAAAATCGATCGATTAAAGACTACATTTTTATTAAATAAGCCTGCAAAATTTCAAGAAGATCGGTTCATTAGTGTTCGAGTAATCTTGGTCACCGACTTCAGAAATGCCATTTTGAGAAAAACGCGTTTAAAGTTTCAATTTCAGTTTACACGAAGAAAATATTTTTTTTTTGTAAACTTACATAGAGTCATCTATTCCGGGCCCATACAGAAGTATGGGCCCGGATACTTATACTTCAAAAAAATGCAATAAAAAAAATTGATTTTTTCAAAATCGCAAATGGGGTTAACCCCTTAAGAGAGTAATCTCTTTTCAGTTTGAGGGACGAGTGAGAATTAGATATACGATAACGAGATACAATTAACTTTTGTTCCATTCCAACGATACAATCTTCAATATCATGAAACGGTGTAATTCGTATCTCAAAGTCTATTCGTCCCATTCACTTTAAATTTCAACAGAGCTCAGTTTATAACATTTTCTATCGTATGACCGTATGATCTTTTCGTATGGTTATCTATGTTTCTACAAATTAATAAAGTTGTTTTTTGTCGAATATCGAACTTTTTAAAAAAGTTTGGTATTTCCATAATTTTCAAAATTTCGAAAAAGTATCCTGCCACACGAAGTTTTTATTATTATACGGAATATCAATTTCATTCTTTAATTCCGATCACCCTGGTTGCCAGTACTGCCTACCCCTTAGATGCAAAATAGGCTATTTTCATGAATTTTTTTGATAGGTTTACATTATAGATATTGATATAAAAGTTGTTACACTTAATAACTACACTTTCGAAATTCACAAAAAAATTTTAAATGTATTTGTGTAATCCAAACACACTTTAAACGCGTATTACTTGAACAACTATAACTGTAGCGCATATGAAAAAAAATTAAAATTTTTATGTTTACTTGTCTTGCCAAAAAATGGTGAAAAACAAAAAAAAAATTTTTGTTTTTCAAAAAATGTCCGCCATTTTATTATTTTTGCATATATAAAAAATCGTATGATATGCGCTATAGCCATTAACATACTGAATCTAAAACCGTATGATTTTTTTGTTTCGAATGATCCATCTCCGCGATTTGATCAACAGCGCAGACCTACAATTTTTTAGGACATTTTTTTAACTACCATTTTCGTCTATAAAGAGTGACTAAAATAATTAAAAGTCTTTTTTAAAAGTATTTCCAAAGTGTGTTTATTAAGTGTAACAACTTTTATATCAATATCTATAATATAAACCTATCAAAAAATTCATAAAAACAGCCTTTTTAGCATCTAAAGTGAGAAGACCCCTTAAATAATAATAATTCCATTCTTACTCAATATTTTTCAATTAAAAAATAACTCAATCTTCGAAAGAATATGTATCAATTGTGAGTAAAATCTCGACCTCGTCATTCCAATATCTTCCTCAGAAAAAAATCTTGAACAACGACTTGTTTCTTGGGCCCCAAGCTTACGCCACCCCTTAACAAATTATTCCTCAACGTGACTACGAGTTGAACAAATTCAAGATGGCGGATGGAAACCCTTAAATATCTCACAGAGAAGCGACAAAACGGTGCCACAAGTTCGTATTCGTCGTTAATGATTGAGAGGCTGCTGCACCATTTAATTATTAAACTCGTCGCGGGGTTTCTTTTTACGAGCATCTGGTTCTCCGCAAGCGCCGGTTAGCTCACCCCTATATACGTATGCCCGTAATAATTCAGAATCTCTCCGCGTCGCGAAGAAATTGAAGAAGTAGAAGCGGAAGTGTAAGAAGTAACTTACGACCGGGTTCTCGGTCAACGTCGTGCCTTCGTCGCTTTGTTCATTTCGTCAAATGAATCTCCACGTAAATCGTTCGACAATTGACAGAAGGCGATTGATCGTCGATGCGTTCCACGAAGCTTCCGTATACTCGTAAATATTTTATTATTCAAATTGATTTTTGCGTAATTTTTAAATTAAGGGGCCATACCAGTGTGAACGCTGAAAATTTGGGTGATTTTCCGGATTTTTTGGAAGAAAGGTACTCAATTAAATGTTTCGGAAAATTAAGAATATATTTGGCTATATTTGATCTATATTACATAATTTTTTCATAGAAAAATATTAAGATCCAAGCGACTTATGCGCTGCCTTCGAAGGCGCCAAAAAAAAGTTCCTCCACTGCTGACATGATTGCGACCGATTGAGTAGCTGAAACCAAAAATCGAAAAAATGTCGTTAAACTGAAAGGTATTTCCTGCACAATGACGTAGGATTTTCGAAAAATATCGAAATCTAACAAAGTGGCGTTGTTATGAAAAAAAGTCTGTTTTCTTGCCTATAAAATAGTCGTTTTTTCAATGCCAAATCATCAATTTTCATCCAATCAAAAATATCCTACGTCGTTATAGAGTAAATATATTCGAGAGTACTCAGTTCAAATTTCAAATCAAGCGGATAATTGCTGTTTGAGTTACAATGTCAGCAAGTTTGAAAAATCTCATTCCGAGAAAAACACGTTTAAAGATTTAACTATCGATCGAACGTTCGGGGATTATTAGAGATACGGCCTGGACATTTTTACAGGATATTCTTGAAAGTATAAACTGTCGAAAAAGGCAAAAAAATCGATTTTTTTAGTGTCACACTGGTATAGCCCCTTAAATTCAATTTCTATTATAATTAATTAAAGATTTTATTGCTATTAAATAATAATATAATATAAATGAATTCATTATTAATAAATATAAATGATTAATTAATTATGATTCTATGAAAAATATATATTTATTTTAATATTCATATATTTCTATTAAAATATTATTTTTAATATAAATGTATGATTATTTTCATGGACTGGACTCGAGGTAAATCGTAGAGACGGATCGTTAAAAAAGTTTTGCCCTTCGCACCCCTGCTTGTAACGATTTACTACAGTTGCTATAGTGAAGCGTAGCTGCTGACTTCTTGCAGACGCGAAGCGCCTCCCATAGGGATCCTAACGATAGTGCACTTCACGTTCGCTTCTAGCAATCGATATATAAAAATACATATCACACATATTCATATGTTCGATAGATGCATGAGTACACTCTACAGGAAAAAAAAACGAGACGCGAGAAAGTGAAAAGTATCATTGCGACAACGCGATGACGTGCGAGAAACGTCAATGCCCCATCAGGAATCCACCTTCTATGCAAGTTTGTCGATTTGCCAAATCATGTGGAAGGTTTGCACATTTGCGTGAATTTTAAAATGTAGCAAAATTGGTAACTGACTTTGGGCAATTTTGGAAAGCAGGAAGTGGACTCACCATCGTTGATAAATCTTCTGGTGTTGAAGTCAGGGTTGCGAAATGTGTAATAAAAAAGTCATGCATTATTTATTAATTTTTTAATGGGTAATGACAAAAACTTTCATTACCCGTTACATTATGTTTGTATTGTAAAAAATTTCCCTTACTCATTACATTGGAATTTGTAATGTGAAACATTTTCATTACAAATGTAATATGTATATGTAATATGTATATGTAATATGTAATGATGAAAAAATTCAGTACACATTACATTGTAATGGGCAATGGACATTTTTTACAATACAAAATGTAATGTAATAAGTAATGGATTTTTTTCACATTACTAATGTAATGAAAAAAAACTCCATTACTCATTTCAAGGTAATATAAATTATTATTCGTTTCCCGTCGGGTCAGATCGACCCGTGCAAAAACCGCTGCCCCTAATGGGAAACGAATAACAATTCTCATTACATTGTAATGCGTAATGAAGATATTTTACATTGCATTGTATTGGTAATGTGACAAAATTCCATTATTCATTACCGTATATTTTGTACTGAAAAAAAATACATTTCATTTTGTAATGTCAAAAAAATCCATTACTCATTACATTACAATTTTTAATGTAAAATATTTCCGTTAGCCATTACATTGGACTCTGTGATGTAAAAAAATTACATTATCCATTATATTGTAATGGGCAATGGAAATATTTCCCATTACAAAATGTAAAGTAATGAGGAATGGAAATTTTTTACATCACAAATTCCAATGTAATGAGTAGTGAAATTTTTTCACATTACAAATTCCAATGTGTTGAGTAATGAATTTTTTTTAAATCGCAGCATTCAATGTTATGACTAATGGTAACTGTTTGCATTACAAAGTGTAATGTAATGAGTAATGGACATTTTTTACGTTACTGAATGTAATGTAATGGGTAATTAAATTTTTTCTCATTACAAAAAGTAACGTAATGAGTAATGAAAACGCTAATGCATTACAAAAAGTAATGCATTATTTGCAAGCCGGGTTGAAGTTTGCATCGGTGGAATGCAGAGAAAATTCTTCTTGATTTTTTTCCTTATTTATTTTCATTATTATGTTAAATTCTTTTTTCGCAGATTTTGGTTACGAATTTCTAAAAGGGACCCACGGAGACGTTTCAATGACTTTCGAGGCCTAAATATGCCAAAAAAATACAACAATATGAAAAAAAAAAACATGTTTTCGTTGCATCCCAATCATGAGAACTTCAATACCATTGAATCTTATCCGCCTATGGTGATTCTTCTCCTCCATAATAATTCGGAAGCTCTTCACGATCGTTCAGACCTTCCAATTTAGACAAATCGGAAACTATGAGTGGACGATTTTGAAAAACGGGAATTACACTTGGATAGAAAAAGGGAAAGAGGGATGCAAGCCGCGATCCATTGAGCCGAGTGGGTCTCATACGCGTTTTTGCGTGACCACGCACAGCCATCAAAGGACGTTCATTAAGGGGCAACCTCTACCTAGAGGCCCGCAAAAAATGGCCAAATCTAGATTTTTTGTTGGGGGACGGTTGGTGAAAAAGAAACGCATTTTTCAACACAGAGGTACATATTATATTGAGAGCCTTTGAAAATAAAAAATTGTAAATATCAAAAAATCCATTTTTTAAATTTTATTATCTAATACTACAATATGTCTAGAATATTCTCCCAAAGTTTTAAGGAAATCGGAAGGAAGGAAAGTTTTTTTTTCGATTACAACTAATTTTACAAGGCTATACGTAGTTTAAATTGTACCAAAAATTGAACTATTTTGCATACAACTCTGCCAAAAATTCAAATTTCAATTTTTTTTTAAATCCTTCGCTCAATCACGAGCTATACTTATCTACAAACAGAAAAAAAATGGTTTTTTAATTTCAGATAAAGCGATCATGAGTTATCCTGACCACCACGAGGACACTTTTTAGGGGTCTCCGGAAACCAGGTCCCACCGGCTGAATTTCCCAAATTTATGGATGATTTTTTTTTTAATATTGTTGAAATTATGCTCTTTCACGTGTTTAACATTTTGAATAAAATACTTTATATATTACATATTTTTTTTTAATAGAGAAAATATGCTTTTTTGGCTTCGAAACCCACGTAACCCCTTAAACGGTCCATCTGAAGCCTGAAAACCAAATGGGTTATTCCATTCATTCACGATTTTTAAAACATTCAGGAATTTGGCCATTTTTTCCGGCCTCTAGGTAGATGTAGCCCCTTAACAATTGACGCGATGCGAAATGATTTTGTAACGACGATACGCTTGTCGCGGATATCGATCTTTTTTGAGAGCATAGCTGATTCGCGAATTTATTACTATAATTCGTCGCCGGTACGGATTTTCTATTTAGGGGTCTGCAGGAGACTGACATTTCGAAAATACGATTTTCTTCATATACCGTATTTCATAGTGGGGTCCGGATACTCTTGACATTTTTTATTGACGTCCAGAGAAAAAAAACTGCAAATATCAATTACAACAAGCAGGTTATTATTCTTTCTAAACAAGAATCTGGCTTATAAAAACACATATTATTGGGTTTCATTTTTATTTTTCTCTTAAAAATAACATATTAGATGTAGTAAAAAGAAATCCATAATTTTCGCCTTCAATTTCATGCAAAGATAATGGATTTCTCTTTACTACACCTAATACTTTACATATGTTCTTAAGGGGAGGGTAGGGGTTTGCACTTTTGAAAAATCGATTTTTTTGTTGTCTTTTCTTATAATTAAACATTTCAAGAATGTAATCCTAAAATTTCAAGTCAATCAGAGCAAAAATCTCGAAGTTATTGACTATTTAGTCCCGCTCCTCTATCACTGTGGCTCCGACTTCTCTAAACTTCAAGCGCGTTTTTCGCGAAACCACTTTTTCAAAGTCCGTGTTCACTGCTATTTGAAAACTACATGACCGATTTATTTCAAACTTGGTACACACTTTCTACATATAAAATACCTCCCTTCAACACGTAGTTTGAGATTTTTTTGTACATTGAGCGGGTTTTCCACCCCCAAAATAGCGGAATTTTTCGTGAAAATAGCACTGTTCACTTTACATGACCACAAAAAATTCAGAAATGAAAAAAAAACGATCAAAGACGGCTGGGGGGTCGATTTGATGATACTTTGACTAAATTTTAATGGTACTTGATTTCAGATAATTTCTAGCTGAGATACAGTGAACACCGCAAATCGTGTTTTTCCAAAGGCGTTCTTGGAAAAGCTTTGTCACCGGCTTGCTTGTGGATATTGTCGCGTACAAATTTCACTGAATGTTCTTGAAATGACACTTAACAATGTACAAAAGGTTTCAATAAATTTACTCTATCCATATAGATGAAAAAAAATCGCAAAATAGTATTTTTTTTTCACGCTGAAACCCCTACCCTCCCGTTAATGTGAGAAATTACACCTCCGATCTTGAGCCAGTTTTTTTACTATCAGGTTGATAAAAAAGTTTTGTCGCAATAATTTCAATATAATTTATTTATTTATATATCTTATACAAAGCATTTCTAATCAACAGTATATTCGCCATCGGTTTCTACGACACTCGACCATCTAGTTGGCAACTCATTTATTCCCTTTGCCCAAAACTGCGGCGGCTGGAACTCAAAGAAATTTGAAATATCCCAATATCCTATTCTGAGATCGTCAACGTTTTCGAAAGTTTTGTTTCTCAAATATGCCTTCAAATGTCTGAACAAATGGTAGTCAGATGGCGCGATGTCGGGAGAGTATGGTGGATGAGGAACGGTATTCCAGTGAAGCTCAGTGATTGTTTTGTGGGTTTCCTTTGCGACATGGGGTCTCGCGTTGTCGTGGAGAAGGTGCACAGTCGCGCGTCTTGGCCGTTTTTTTCTTATAGCTTTTGCCAATTCCTGGAGATTTTCGATGTATCGTGTAGAGGAGATCGTCTTACCTACAGGGAGAAAATTGTGAAACAGCATTCCCTTTGCGTCCCAGAAACAGCACAACAAAACCTTTTGTGAGTGACGATCAGATTTCGGTTGGTGTGGCGGTTTTTCTCCGATAGGAAGCCAGTAGGCTAAGCGCGTTCTGTTATCATACAAGACCCAGCTTTCATCTCCCGTCACAAGATCTTCTAAAAACTCCTTGCGATGGTGGCGAAGCAGGAGAGACTGGCAGATGGTCACGCGACAGTTCTTATTGTCGTCGGTGAGACGGTGTGGTATCCATTGAGCTAGAACCTTCCTGTATCCCAAGTTGTGTAAGTGATTGACTATTGACGGTTGGGTGCAGCCAAGTTCTCTTGCTAGCTCGTGCGTACTTGCTTCTGGTTTTTCTTTGATGCAGCGGAGTAATGCTTCATCATCGATGGTCGACGGTCGTCCGGAACGTTCCTTATCTTCAAGGCTTGTGTCTCCAGATTTAAAACGATTGAACCAACGCTGGACTGTTCGATGAGAAACTACGTTCTCGCTGAATGCATCCTGTATATTTTTAGCAGTTGTGCTTGCATTCGTGCCGCGCCGCCACTCGTAAAAAATGATCGCTCGAAGTTGCTCCTGCGAGATCGAAGCCATTGCTGTCCACTAGAACGCGCGTTCGCCCTTTTATACCTTGTCACGCGGAAGAGTAGAAAACATTCTAGAATATTCTCGACATAGCTCGATGTCATATTGCGTCAATACGTAAAAAGACATTTTAAAAATTTTTGCGACAAAACTTTTTTATCAACCTGATATTTTGGTTATCGCAAAGAACAACTTATGCGAAGAGTGTCTTCAAGATGGGCGTCCGTTAACCTTAGGCGATATTTATTTTTGAAAAAGTTCGTTTTTGAAAAATGTGCTTCATATATTGTAATCCCCCGAAAAAAAAAACACTTAACACCTATCCGAGAAAAAATGCGGTGCGCTTCTGAGCCCGGATTCGAACCCGGGACCCGGGCGATTGCCGGTCGACTCCACTGACCACTGAGCTACGCCAGCCCGCTTACCACACCTTTCTCGGATAGTCTCGATATTCGTAATGCAACGTTACAATATATACTCGTATGTCGCGCCAAACATAGTTGCCAGATTAAGAGCCATTTTTTTGCAACTTGCATACTTTTCTGAAACATGTTTACTAGACTGGCCCAAAAAAAAGAAAATTTAGTTTTTTAAATTTTTGTTGAGAATGTTGTTCAGAATGACAAAAAATGAGTGCTGACCACATTTTAGCCCTTTGTATTAATATTTAGAGGTCCCTTATCGCGATTTTCTATTTTCTATTTATTTAACATGGTAAAAGTATTGTTTGCCGATTCTAAGGTTCATAACTCACCTACGGGTAAACACACGGAAACGCCCAAAAATATTGTTTATAGAAAATTGTACGCTTTACAAAAAAGGTCCTTGGCCTGCATACGATAAATTTAATCGTTCAAATTTTATTCAACATTAAAGTTGAATTGATGATAAATTTCATGATTTTGTACGAGTTTTGGACATTTTCGAAAAAAATTATTTATTTTAGTTGTTGTTTTTTCTGATTCATCTTGAAAAGTATTGTATCCTTTTTAAATTATTCCCTAGATATTTATTTATCATGCTATGGGAATTGAATTTGCCTTGAGAATAGATTAGGGTACTAATGTATTTTTAAATAAGAATAAATTTAAATCTATTAGGAATTTTAGAAACTATCTAGGGAATAATTTGAAAAGGATACAATACTTTTTAAGATGAATCAGAAAAAAACAAAAAAATCAATAATTTCGTTGTAAAAGTTCAAAAATCTCACAAAATCATGAAAGGGGGTAGCCGGTTAAGGGGGGTCTGACGGCCCCCACCGAGTTTGATCGAATCGACCCAAAAACCTGAAAGAGGGCTGAAAAACAAAATTTTAGAGATATTTTTTAACCCCCTAAACCCTTATGAAAACACCATAATCGCAAAAAATGCGTTTTTTTTTATGTTTAATTTTTTTTTCGAGCTTTCAAATGCATTTTAAAGCGGTTTTAACACAACCAAAATTTTGTTTCAGATGTGTAGACATGCCCTGAATTTTTCCAGATTTTTTCGTAAAGTTAAATCATGTGCAACATAATTTTAATGGCATAAAAACCGTAAAAAATCGTCATTTTTTGTATTTAATGCTATGGTTTTTATTGACGTATTAATGGTAAAAAATCGTGCACCATAGCATAGAAAGCTACTATCTTCCTCTACAAAATGACGCTAATTGGGCTCAATTCGGTCGTCTCTAGCGTCCGAAAATCAAACTTGAATAAATTCCGTTTTTATAATTTGAGCATTTTCAGTTACGAAAATGACACAAAATCATATTTTTCAATTATTTTACTTAATAAAAGTACATTTTGGGGTTTCTGAGGTCGCCGATTACAAATTTGATGTCAAACAGCTAACAAAAAAAAAAATTACACATGTCATCAAATGAAAATGGTATTTGCTATTTCGGTTTTTTCAATAATTAAAAGTCATTGTATTTTAAAAAATCTATTTATTTATAATAATATTACATACATTCATCTAATATATACATTAAACAGACACAAGTAATACATACATTGCAACATGATTGTTATGTTGTTAATCTTCGTCACTGTGTTCTTCAATAACAGGTTCGACATTATCAACGTGAAATAGATTCGTTAGAATTTGAGCTGGGCGGATGATTTTGGACAAATACCGTGCATGACTTAAAAAGTAAATGATTGTTGCAACGTGGGCACAGCAACCAACAGTTCTTAGCCCATTTGCACAATCACATACGTAGTTTTTTATACCGTTATATCCAATACTGTTAGGGTCGTACTGAACGTAACATCTGTATACTTTCTTGTTTATATGTCTTGATTTAACTTCACATTTCAAAATGGTATCGTCCTCCAACAAGTATTGCATATTCAAAAGTCCTTCTTCGGTATACATTTCAGCTAAGTATGAAACAGTTTGCGATAACTGGTACGAGCCAGTGAAAAGGATCTTCAAATCTTGCTCTGTCATTTCCGGAAAGTCTAATACGTCATTTGATGTTAACGGTTTGAAGATCCTTTTCTTCCTATTCCAGTTTTGTTCTTCCACAACTTTCGCTAAAGAATTGTCAACGTCTTTTCTTTTCAACATTTGCTCGGCAATTTGATCTTGTAAATCGGTATCGCAATTCAGTCTTTTTCCAAACTCATTAACCAAAAAATTCGCTACTTTGCAATAAAGCATCGCTGAATCCAACATGTTGTTGTTAAACTGATTATGCAAGAGTTTGAATTTACTACCGATTATACCGTGGACAGCCTCTACCACCCACCTCAATTTCGTAACAAATCGACTTTCGTTTGCTTCATTTGTTGGAAGTTGCTTTCTTTTGCCTTTCAACGCTGGCATCAACACAACGAACCCTTGAGATTCTAACCAATCTTTGACGTCTCTGAACCCCCTGTCAAGTATAAAAACATCCCCTTTTTTGAGGATTGATCTCAAGCCGTTCGGATCACTTAGTACATGGTGTAAGATTTTCGCATCATTCACAATTGCTTCGTACGGTCCGTAAACATCTATTACATATCCATCTGTGGCACAAACTGTGAAGGGTTTACAGAGTGGACACTTTTTCTGACCAGAGAAAGATTTTTTTTGGTAACAATTATTACTACTTTTTTGGTGTCGAAGGTATGAACCATCAGCAATCAAGAGCAGGCGATCTTCAAATCCGTGTAATTTTTTCACGTAAGGCGACGTGTGATTAGCAATTAAATCTTCGCGAGAACATGCCCGAGCTCCGAAACGAAGTGGAAAGACGTCTTTCGCGAATGAATCCAAAACCGATTTGCAATAAGCAGATACTAGTTGTTCAGATTTGATATCGAAAATTGACGCAGTGATTGTGTTGGAATTTCCAGTTCTTAATTTAAAAAGGAATATTAAAAGAGCTTGATTAATACTGCGATTTTGAGAATTTCGCAAAGTGACCAACATGTTTTTTAGAGTCTTGATTTCTGCAACTGTGTATCCAGTTAGCGATTTTATGCGCTCTGCCGATAAATTGTAATCATCTACTCTGTCTAAAATACTGTTGTCGCATTTTTTGGACAGTGCATCCAAAAATAATGCCAACTCTTGAGAACTGATAGTACAAGTATTTGAAAATATTTTCAAGTTTGAAATTTCGTCAACGTACATACGTTCACTGATAAGATGTACAGGACAACAGCGATTGCCTTTTGGAATGAAAATTCGTGAACTTATAAATACCTGTAACCTCGCTTTAAACGGAACAACCGGAGATGTCGTAATTGGAGTAAGACATACGCAACAACATTTGTGAGTCGCGGTAACTCTGTTGAAAGGCATCTCGATCATTTCATAGTCCGGTTCTCTTGGACGAAGAACGTAAGGAGGGTCCTTAGAAGATTGTGATGACTGTCCTGTGGAAGATCCAGACTCCGACCGTGACAATTGTTGCGAAGACTGTTCCGAAGATTGTTCTGTGTCATCTGATACTGTCAAATTGGAGAGTGTTGATGAATGTCTCTCTACAGGATCGACAGAATTTTGTTCGCGATCAACATCTGGCAGAGGATTTTCCTCGGGATTGACGTTTGGCAGAGGATTTTCTTCGGGATTAAAATCCAACTGAAGATTTTCTTCAGGATCAGAATCACTGCTCGTCGATGGTGAAACCGTTCGGGATTTAGCGATTGCGGAACGACACAGATGACATAAAACGTCACCTTTCTCTACTCGTTTACCTAGTAGTTTAGTATATAAGTGTACGTCATCATCTGAAGAAATGGACTTCTGTTTTCCGGTATCATAACGCAACAAACTGTTGCATCTTATGCACCTTTCACCAGCCGTACATTTTCGTTTTTTCGGTGGCATCGCACAGTTTTTCCTAAAGAAAAAAAAAGAACATTGTTATTTTTTTTATTATGATTAACAAATTATTTTTTTTTTTTTTGAAAAAAATGAAAAAAGTAACTGAAACCCGGAATAAAAAAAAACCATAATTAAAAAAACAAATAGAACAAAAGTAACGAAAATCGAAAGTACATTAAAAATTGTAAATCAAAACAAAAAAAATGTTGAAAACATCGGTAAACAAAACAGAAATAAATTATTGTATTCCAAATCATTTTTTTATTGAAATATCGTTTCGTCTTAGTTTTGTTTTTTTTTTTGCTTTTTTTTAATTCTTTTCATGTGAGTGAACTAAACAACAACTTGAAGTTGACGGCCACCTTCTGTACGATTTCAAGTCGACTATGAGGCAAACGATTGTAGATTGAGGTTATGATTATAAATCAATTTTTATGTTGATTGATATTTAAATTGATATTCAAACTCACCTTAGAATACTGCTTCAATCACTTCGTGTTGAGATAGGCAGGTTAAACGATAAATTAAAAAAACGCTGTTAACAAAACAAATAGATTTGTTTAACGGAGCAGAGCGCGTCGCATGACGTGTGTACTGGACGGCGGCTGAACACAGAGAGAAAGAGAGACCGCGTGGAGCGGGGTTCTCGATGCGTCAGTGCGTAGTGGGCATGCGCAGTACCGTGCGGAGGGGCATACGAGCCTAAGGCCCACGTGGGTACGGTGGCCTTAGGCACTCGGGTACGTGGCTTAATAAGGTACAAGTTGGGATTTTCTCCGCCAGGTGACAGTTTAGTCGGGGAATTCCAAATTTTTTTTCTGAATAATACGTAATTTTTTGTTTGTTAATATAACTATTGACAGCTGTTACGATTAAAAATTCGTGTATAAGAATGAATTTATAATCAGCGACCTAAAAAATCCTTATTAATATCGTTCCCATAGCTTTTTTAAAAAATTTCAAAAATTAAAATATTTTTTCTTCGTTTTGACAGCTGTCATGTGACAAAACTAATTTTTGACATCAAATTTGTAATCGGCGACCTCAGAAACCCCAAAATGTACTTTTATTAAAAAAAATAATTGAAAAATATGATTTTGTGTCATTTTCGTAACTGAAAATGCTCAAATTATAAAAACGGAATTTATTCAAGTTTGATTTTCGGACGCTAGAGACGACCGAATTGAGCCCAATTAGCGTCATTTTGTAGAGGAAGATAGTAGCTTTCTATGCTATGGTGCACGATTTTTTACCATTAATACGTCAATAAAAACCATAGCATTAAATACAAAAAATGACGATTTTTTACGGTTTTTTTGCCATTAAAATTATGTTGCACATGATTTAACTTTACGAAAAAATCTGGAAAAATTCAGGGCATGTCTACACATCTGAAACAAAATTTTGGTTGTGTTAAAACCGCTTTAAAATGCATTTGAAAGCTCAAAAAAAAATTAAACATAAAAAAAAACGCATTTTTTGCGATTATGGTGTTTTCATAAGGGTTTAGGGGGTTAAAAAATATCTCTAAAATTTTGTTTTTCAGCCCTCTTTCAGGTTTTTGGGTCGATTCGATCAAACTCGGTGGGGGCCGTCAGACCCCCCTTAACCGGCTACCCCCTTTATCATAGATTCAACATTGACGTTGAATAAAATTCGAACGAGTGAATTTATCGTATGAAGGATAAGGACTTTTTTGTAGAGCATTAAATTTCCTATAAAACATTGTTTGGGGCATTTCTGTGTTTGCAGGTAGGCGAGTTATAAAGCTGAGAAGCGGCAAACAAAACGTTTACCATGTTAAATGAATGGGAAATAGTTAATCGCGATGAAGGACCTCTAAATATTGACATGAAGAGCTAAAATTTGGTCAGCCCTCATTTCTTGTCATTCTCAACAACATTTTCAACAAAAATTTCAATTGAAAAGAAATTATTATTTTTTGGGCCTGTCTAATGTTTACCCCAAAATTCTTCGGGCGCCATAGCATAGTATCCACATTCGACGTCACGCTTTTTCTTGAAAAGTACAAGAAACTGCTATATTTAGAATTAAGTAGGATAGATTTCTTACTTTACAAGTTTTTTTTTATTGTCTCACGAAAAACGAGTTATTGACAACTCCAAATATGACAGTTGTAAGCTTATAGAAATAGAGTCTATTTCCGAACTGTATTTTTTCAACTTTAGCTCGGTTCAAATTTAACTTGTTGCCTTTAGAATCGGACACATTGGAATAAGTTAATTAAAGTTTTAAAAGATTTTTTAGCGGTCCAGTCTTCTACCCTCTGCGTTCCGGATCCGGTCCGCCTGTTGCCGACCACTGGCCAAGGGTCTCAACTTTAATTTGCAACAAAGATTTCGCGAAAGTTCCAAAAATTGACCGGGTTGTGACGATTTTTGTGAAGGATATATATTTGTGTTTTTGATAAATATATTTCAAGTTCAAAAAGCCTTCATCTTGGCAAGACAATATATTTATTGGGTGTAGAATTCTGGCCTCATTATTTCGATACTTTCGTCTGAAAAAAATTCCGACGCCCGACCAATTTTTTCGACCTCAAGCAGATCCGTAAAAGAAGTTTTCTACATGTAAATTCAAGACTTCCAAAGGTTATCCGCGCCAATGACAACAATGTCAAGCTCTCTTTTTTTTATTGGTTTTTTCCTTAGGTACACACTTTTCGCGTTTGTTACCATTCTCCCCTCATTGTGCCCGTTTCTTTCCTCTACTTTAACTCCTTTTTTCTCTCTACTTCCCCCCCCCTTCTTGCGGCCGCATACGACTTCCCCCTCTGTATTATATTCATCATGACATTTCTGTCATGGGTATAGGAAAACTGCGGAAAACATACACCAATACAGCCGGTCATCGAGTTCGCTCCCCAGTCGTGGAACTAGTCTTATTCCGCCGCGAAATGCCGAAGAAAAACATTTCACGACGAAATGTACGTGACTGGGATTCGAACCCGGGACCTCCCGGTTCGCTGGTTTAGTGGCGAGCACGCTAACCACTAGACCATCGCACCGGTTAATGTCAAGCTTTCTCAGAATCGTCAACTATCTTGAACGAGTTTTTATGGGGGGAGATACCTTCAGGCAAGGAAAAAACGCTGATTTTCATGTTTTTTTTAACGGAAATATTTCTTCACCATTTTGGAGACTTAGGGTATATTTTATTATTACTTCTGGCTATTACATGGTATTTTTTCCTATTAATCTTTAAAAATTGCGGAGGTCTTTTGAACGGGTTGCGGCGGATGTGGTCAGACGGCGTGGCATGTAGGTCGGCGGGATTAATCTGAAAAGAAACCAACGAAGATTTTTCTTTTAATAACCCTCATACGCACAATATGAACCAAAAAAAGTGAGAAATGTTGAAAATCGATAAAAAGGTACGCTTTGACACAAAAGTATTGGATTTTCCGAAAAAAATGGCTACATTTTGCAATAAAAAATACTTAAAAAAAATTTCAAAAACATTTAGGGTGATGCTTTAGACAATAATGTTAGAAAGATTTATACCAGATTTCATCAGAAGCGGCGTCACGCCAGATTTCGTGCTACTCCTCCCCCTTTTCAAAGATGAATAAATAAA
>CALYCA010000037.1:0-49932 GCA_944452715.1 Ophion slaviceki | reverse complement strand
GGTAATAAAACTACTTGTCAGCTGCTAAAGACTCGATAACCCACTGCACTCATTCGGAGGTGGAATTTTTTATCTGGCCGAATCACATTTTCATTGTTTCGCCATCAATGGTGAAAATAACGCACCACAGGTGTTATTCGTGATGAGGTCGCTCTGTTTGTAAACGTAGTGTATCGCGTCGAGTGATTCCTTATCGGGTTGTATATGATGAAGTTCTTGGCCATCGAATACGATGCCTTTGAGGCCCTTGCACGTTGATACGGCGACCCACGAATCCGGTATCCCGCGAACGCTCCCCTGATAGTGACACAATTCCTGAAAACAAAAATGAGCCATTGAGCAACTTCGTCAGAGCAAATATGTCGTACAGAATATATATACATACAGGGTGTCCTGTTATGAGTGGATAATCGTGCAACTGTCGATAGCTCAGATCATGTCCTACTATATGCTGGAATTTCAGTTTAGTAAAAGTCCCACAATTTTCGAGATATAAAGAATCTTCTTTTGGTTTTTCGCATGCCATTGCTACAAAGGGTAACTTTTGTTGACCCGGTTTGAGAAAAAAATACTCTTGGTTATTTGTTTTATCTAGAAAAGTCTTCTTCCAGAGACGAAAAGACTTTTCTAGATAAAACAAATAACCAAGAGTATTTTTTTCTCAAACCGGGTAAAAAAAGTTATCATTGCACAGTTGCAGGATTATCCATTTATAACAGGACACCCTGTATATATACACGCACGGGTAAAATGGTTAAAAAAGCATTTGCAAAGTTTGCTTTTCTACACATATATCATCTCGAAATATACTCTTCTGTTTTTTTTTTCGAGGATTTATTACAGAAAACCGAACTTTGCTAATACTTTTTATCTATTGTTTTGAGTTTTTCGTTACTGCAGATTATGTATATTTGGAATATACCAATTACAAAATAATCAGCCAAACTAATCATTTTTTTCGAAGAATTATTTTTGTCAAAGCATTACAAAAGGAGACTCATGAAAACGTGATGTAAAATCATTTTTTCAAACCATTATTTTTGAGATTCCCAATGCGAAAATAAGATGAGAAACGTCATCATCGTTCTCGATACAGAGACAAGAAAAATATTTAAAAAAAGAAACATTTAAAAAAGGAAACAAGCAGAAATTTTTCAAAATATTTCCCAATCTCAGTTCGAAAGTTGAGAAACGATTCTCGAACGTTTGATTTTTTGCTCCGTTTCACGGCCTTTTTGGAAAACGCGTATTGCAATGGAGCAGCCGAGCGTCGGAAGGTAATTGCTCCGCCACGTACAATTATTTCCGGTGTGCAAACGGACGTGAAGAATTTCGAATAATTGTGACAATTGGGAATAACGGGTAAAACACGATGGTGTGAACACCCTCGACGAGCGTGCGACGAGCTTTCTACTGGGAATTTTCGCCAATCGTACCGAAACAGTTTGAGGAAGAGGAAAGAGGGTTAGTGACGGTAGTGAGGGGCGGGTGAGTCGATACGAGAGAAATTACGAGGCACGCATTTGCCTTGCGAAAGGGATGACGAGGTTGGCAATGAAACCGAGGTGAAGGATAGGGCTGAGCGAGCAATCTTAAGGGGCCGGGGAGACAAGTACGAGGCAAAGTGGAAATGGGGTTGAAGAATCGATTCTGGAGGTTGTTTCGGTGCGAGTGAAGCGCTCGGATGCATTGTCTTTGTTGAAAAATCGATTCGGACGAACTGCCGCCTCTCGGTGTGTACAAGTGTAAGCTCTGCTTTGTTCTTGTAGCAAGCAGCGATAAAATGGAGTGCAAGCTACTGACGAATAAAAGAGCTTAATTCGAACGAATTGTCGCGTAAATTAAGGGACAACACCGCCGTGTCAGGCCAAAACGAATATGGGGAATTCGAAGTGAATTTGGAATGAAATTAGTTCACTTTGTCGAAATTCATTAATAGCACAGTCGTGCTGTCGCTGAAAACCCCCGTATTCGGAAATAATTAGAAGATGGCTAGTTTTTTGACAGGTGTTTTTGTAGGTGCCGCGGGTGCTGAATCCAAGTTTGCCTAAAAATCGGGGTGTAGGGTTTTTTAAGATGATGAAATGGGATGGGGGTGGATTAATGCCAAACTCGACCCCTGCGAGGCCGGCGTCGTAAGACAAAATGTGCAGAAAAATCCAGTCTTTAATTTTGTCCACAGCGTCGAAGTCGTGGAAGTTCATTTTGGGGGTGAAAAAGTGAGGTGAAATTTTGAAAAATCAGTTTTAATTCAATTACTCTTTAGAAAAACTTCGTACCCTTTTCGTTCAAATGGGAACGTTGTAGCCCTTGAAAAGACGCGTCGGTCAAGTATTTGATTAATATCTTCACACGGAAAAGATTTGTTACAGTATAAAAAAAAATTGGTTATTGAATAACTCAAAAACAATCGATTTTTCGGGGATGGTTTAAATGGACGAAATGTAGAGAATAATTTTCTCTATATCTTCGTTCCTATGAACCACCCTTGAATTTTGCTTTTTCGAACCCCTCTCGGGGTTTAAAATTCAAAATGAAATTCTGGGAAAACTATTGACCGCACGAATTCGCTGCCGTGGAACAATTTGTAGCTTGAACCTTTAGCTACATTTTTGTCCACAGCGCCAAACTCGTATCTCTTCATTTTCGGCCAATAGTTTTCCCGGTATTTCATTTTGAATTTTCAACCCGTGAGAGTGGTTCGAAAATGCAAAATTCAAGGGTGGTCTATAGGAACGAAAATATAGAGAAAATTATTCTCTACATTTCGTACATTTAAATGATCCCCGAAAAATCGATTGTTTTTGAGTTATTCAATAAACCATTTTTTTTTTATACTGCAACAATTCTTTTGTGGGTGAATATATTATTGGAGAGGGATGATCAAATGCTCGATCGACGCGTCTTTTCAAGGGCTACAACGTTCCCATTTGAACAAAAATTGTACGAATTTTTCATAAAGAGTTATCACACAAAAACTGGTTTTTCAAAATTTCACCCTACTTTTTCACCCCCAAAATCAACTTCCACGACTTTGGCGCTGTGGACAAAAATAAAACCCGGATTTTTCTGAACATTTTGTCTTCCAGTGCCGACCTCGTGCGGGTTGTAGTTTGGCATTAATCCACCCCCATCCTCTTTCAGCACCTAAAAAAAACCCTACACGCCGATTTTTAGGCAAACTTGGATTTAGCACCCGCGGCACCTACAAAATCACCTGTAAAAAAACTAGCCTTCTTCTAATTTTTTCCGATTCCAATATACAGCACGACTGTACTATAATCGAAATATACACGAAAAAATTGTTTCTTTTTCGATACAAGATGGTCGCACATTCAGTTTGTTCGAAACTACTTTTTTCGGCCGAAAACTTCCGCGGTGGAATTTTTCTAATTGTTAAGGGGTTAGGCTACTGTGAAAATGACGAACACTTGTTCGTGGCTTGAGGCAACTCAATTTGAAGAGGAAGCTCTAACATGTGGTGCAGGAATCGCAGATTGAAGGTAAACTTGTGACTACAACGATAGAACTGCTAGTGAAACTTTAAACCCCTTTTTTCTCGAAATTACGTTTTTCAAAACGGTGTACACGATTTCTCGACATCTAATGAACGCATTTACTTGAAATTTGGTTCACTTATTCAGTGTAATAGTAGTTTAGTTTTGACCGACGTTTTTCTCCTCAACATTTTTTTTTTCATCAGCTATTAGAAATAATGTCGTTTTTTCTCGAAAACAAAAAAAAACATTTTATTAATGATTGTAACACGATAACAAAAAAAGCTCGGTCAAGTCTTAGCCAATATTATATATTTTAAGAAAAAAAACTCGTTTTTCTCGTTTGAGATCAACCGGATGGCCAAAATCAAGTACACCGTCGAGCCCCTCACGTTCAAAGATCCTGAACGAGATTGTTTAGAACTTATTCAATTATTAATATTTTCAAATGAAATTTATGGTATTGAAGTTTGCATCGTCGGAAAGCAACGAATTTTTTTTCGCACACTCATGCTCCGCAAGTCACAAAAACATTTTTGTGTATCCTTATTCAAAATTTATAACCAAAAGTAGCAAAAAAAGATTTTTGATAATAATGAAAATAAAGAAATGAAAAATATTACGAATTTTCGTTGCATTCCAACAATGCGAACTTCAACACCATTGAAATTTGGTACACAACTTTGTTAATGTACATACAAATAAATGTCGAAACGATTTTGCACTCATCCTACTTATGACTTTGGAATACATTTTTTTAAATAACTCTGATTTTCGCATCGTCACAGTAGCCTAACCCCTTAAGGCTGAACCTAGAGTGGAGTATCTGAGTCAAATGTAGATATAAAATGCGATGATGTAGAAATAAAAATATAAAAATATACAAATAATAAAGATATACAAATTTATAATGTACATTTATAATAAAAGATACCTGCACCAAGGATTTTTTTAAAAACGACCTCACTCATTATTCTTGGAACTGGTTTTTTTTTTATAAATTCCAATTGCAGCGAGATTTCTCAATAGTTCGCAAAAGTCGTTGGTACTTCCCTAGGGTTTTATATCCGCAACAAGAAACGCTTCGGTATTCTGCTCTGGTTGCAATTTTTTTCATTGGAAAAATTTCACCGTGGAGGGCTGCAGCGAAAAAATAGCTTCGCAGGAACTGCTAGTGGGCCGCCATTTTGTATTAAAAGAAAATCTTTAAAATGGTACGTGTACTCTTTTTTGTGTATTTTTTGTGAGACCAAACGTAGCTCTTCGATACAGTTAATTGATTTCAATTAATTCAACTTCGAAGACCCGATATCAATTTTCGACCCAGCATGGTTCCCAGTTCCTAATTGGCAACGCTTCTGAGAGAAAATTCTTAAAATAATTCTCGACATTTAAGGGATGACCGCAGTGTAAAATTTTCAAAACATCGATTTTTTTGGCATTATCCGAAAGTACAGACGGTTATAAACATGCTGTTCAATTTTTAGGGCGAATTTCGAATAACTTCGGTCGCTACAGCCTTTCTTAGTGAAAATAATTCGAACAGCGAAACTTGTGACTCGAAACTTCAAACGCGTTTTTCTCGAAATGTCGTTTTTCAAAACGGTGTACACTCTCGAAGGAAGAGTTTTCAAGCTATCCGTCTCAAGTTTTGACACAACATTCTTCAGGCCATTATTTATCTTGCTTTACAAGTTTTTTTTTAATGTTCATATTTTTTTTAACGAAAAAATGTAAAAAAAATACGCTAAATTCAATACTTTTTTTTTAAAACCGCCACCATTTTGTCAATTTTGATTTTTAAAAAACCATCATAGCAAGGTAGCGGCTTTGATACTGATTAATAATCTTTTTACAAATTTTGTTTCAGATCATTTTTACGGCCACGACCCTGTCCACCGTGAGGACTCCTTTTTTTCGAAGACATTTTCAACCGTTAAAAAAATGTAAAAAAAATAAAAATAAACGTTTAAAAATTTATTTTCTGTCCTTCATGAGTGCTTTGATTTGACGTAAAAAAATCAGATTGATTAGCGTATTTTAACCATCGAAAAAAAAAATCGCGAAAATCAGCTATGTTTCGACCCGTTACACTGTGATGATCCCTTGAGATTTTTTTTGCATGTACCGACGCATTTTCGCTATTGCAAATTAGTCCATCTCGTTAAAAATAAGAACGGGCTTTCGTTGGCAATTTCGATGAAGAACAAAATCACTGTACTTACAACGATCTCGGGTGTCTCGGTTTTGTATTTACCCCGATGCTGATGGCGTTGCTTGTATCCGACCGGAACGAGATCGGTATTGAGCCGGAGATCCAATATTCTCTCGACACCGTCCACCTCGAAGCCCACGGTCAGCACCTCCGCGTGTCGAAGATCCTGAAAGTGAATTCCTTCGAATCAATGAACGACGTGACTCGTGGTTTTTTTTCTTAAGGCGAGAGATATACATTTACAACGATCAAAAAATCGATTTTTTCTCCTTCAGACGATAGAACTATATGTGTAGAATATTTTCCCAAAGTTTCAAAGCGAAATTCGAAAAACTTCAAAAGTTACAGCCCGTCAACGCTGTGCCTCACCGCTCGGATTCGGAGCGGGCGTGAACTTCAAACGCGTTTTTCTCAAAACTGCATTATCGAAATTGGCGTGCAGGATTACACAAAAACTATTACGCCGATTGAGTTGAAACTTGGTAGAAATATTGATAACATTGGTACCTTCTACTTGACGAAAATTGTTTTTGAAAAAATGGAAAAAAAAACTACTTTTTTAATCCACATTTTACAGGAATGTTGCGAAAAATGTTGATTTTTTTTGTAAGTGCGTGCCATTTTCTCAAATTTGAACTTTCTTCATTTTAATTACCGTCACGTAGAAACATGTTCTGAGTGAAAAATGTTTGATCTTTTTTGCAAACCAAAGTCTACGGGAAGCTAGACTGCACGCCGATTTGCAACTCCCGCGGCGACCTTGCCGTGACACTCTGTCACAGCTCCGTCATTTTCATGATGAATTAATTAAAAAAAATTGCTTCGTATACTTAAAAATACTATTAAAGTATACCTAAAGTTTGATAATTGTAGAATAATTATTTCTTAGTTTAAAAAATCCCACAATATTGCTTACTTTTTTCCTGTATAAATGTATATTCCCGCCTTAAATTGAAATAACTGACGATGACATGGAAAAATGGACATCGGGACAATCCTGGGTGGTTGATAAAAATGTATATGACATTGATACACCACTGCAGCGCAGAGCACGTACAGGCGATTAAAAACAAGTCTGGAATTATAAATCGCCTCATAAAGTGGTCATATTAGGTGGCGAGCGCGATGAAAAAAAGTCGTCGCGTTTTTTTCCAACCCGTTGCACCTTTTCGGAATTTACGTGACAACGTCCGAGCAGGCCGGGGACAAGGACGATATTTCAGGAAATAAGTATCGGTAACGGTCGGTTGAATCATCCCGGGAGGACTCATCGACTATCGATATTGACAAAGTGAATTTATAAAAGGGAAGATACCTTTGGCGAGGCAAAAATTTGCCGATTTTCACGATTTTTTTTCAAAGCAACGAATTCTTCGCCATTTTTTCGATTTGGGGTATATTTTATCACTACTTTCGGCTGTTACATGGTATTTAAAAAAAATTAATCTTCATAAATGGCGGAGGTATGGCACAGTCTTCTAAACTGCATTTCCAAAACTGGCGTGACGTATAGCTACAAAACTAATCAACCAATTCTGATGAAATTTGGTATAAATCTTTCTAACCTTATTGTCTAAAACTTGAACCTAAGTGTTTTCGAAAAAAAAAAGTATTCTTTTATTGCAAAATGTAGCCATTTTTTTCGAAAAATTCAATCTTTTTGTTTGGAAGCGTTCCATTTAATCGATTTTCAACATTTCTCACTTTTTCTTGGTTCATATTCTGCATATGAGTGTTAATGAACGACAAATATTTGTTGCTTTTTTCAGATTAAGGGGCACCATTAGTGAGGCACTTTCAAAAAACCAATTTTTTGTTGCATTTTTCGTTACCTATATCTTCAAGAATAACCTACTACAATTTCAAGTGCGGATCTCAGATAGTTTTTGAACTACAGCCTTCTAAAGAGCAGCTGATTCATAACAATGAAATCAATATTTTTATCTTTTAACGCGTTTTTCTCAAGAGGACATTTTTCAAATTTGCTGTTTTTACTTGAATGAAAATCATCCGATCGGCTTTAATGTTGTTTTCGCGTATTCAGTATTTGTTTCTTCATACATTGACTCTCCAGTTTTTCGATTGGATATAAAATGTCAATTTGCCATCCAAAAAACCATCAGATTTTTATGCATAATTTGGAACGTTTTTTTTTTCAAAACTTCGCCATTTTGTTGGATTTTACTTTTTTTTCACAATTCTGCATCATTGTACAGGCAATATCTTCTAGTTTAACGGACTTTTTTTTTGTATCCAGACATTCTGAAGGCCGCAATCACTGCAGCAGTGGGAGAACTTTTATTTTGAGACTCGGGAGAGACGGCGCATAAGTCGCTGAAAATCGAATATTTTCATACAAAAAAATTACTGTATATACATTATTTATACACAAACATATCCTCGGAATTTCAAAACATTCGATGCAATACTTTTCTTACAATAAATTCCCGAAGATCACCTTTTTTCGGCAGTCACAGTAGAGGTGCCCAAAAGTTTAGAAGACCCTGCCATACCTCCGCCATTTTTGAAGATGAATAAAACAAAAAAATACCCCGTAACAGCCAAAAGTAATAATAAAACATACCCTAAGTCTCAAAAATGGAGGAAGAAATCTTTCCTTTAAAAAAAATCATAAAAATTGGCATTTTTTCCTCGCCTAAAGGTATCTCCCCCCTTAAGCCTCCGGGAACTGAATCTTCGTGTCTCGGTGCACGTAACCCCGGATGGCAGCACTGTGCGGTACCAATTTACGTGAATACTCCGTCTCTGTTTGTACTCTTGGCAGAGAGCCCCGCTGGTGCATCTGCAAAGAGAGCGCGACGTTCGATGCATAACATCGAAGCAAGCCAGGCATACGCTCGACCAACGACCCGCGCGTTTGTCCTGGAATCTGATAAATTCATCTCCGACTAGCTTCCATTGAGCTGGAACGAATTTCAAGCACGTCCCCGCGATTTTCCAACGCGATCCACTCACGAGCTACGAGCCTCGCACGGAAAATGCTGGTCAAGAGTTTCGGCGAAATTTCCAACAATTATTGAGACCCGTCCTTGAAATACGTGTATGAGATATGTCACTATATTTTCAAAGCCTCAAATACCGATGGCCTCGTCGTTCGAGGATCAATCGAAGAAGGAATATCCGAAGCAGGGCTCATGAACGATTAAAAATACCAGAGAACTTCGATACTTTAATTTAATTGGTACAATTGATTAATTGCTCGTTTATTAAATAAGAAAGATAGCGAAAAAAAAAGAATTTTTTAAATTGATTTTTTAACGTTTTGATGTACGCTTTTGAATGATTGAAGTTTTCACGTTTTGAAGTACGTTTGAATTTATATGATTAAACTTTTCACGTTTTTGTAGGTTTTAATTTTAATTGTGTAATTTTTTACGTTTTTGTACGTTTTAAAGTAGAACGAGCGCGCAATCTTGATTTCTATAGCTTTTGTTCAAATTTTAATCAGACATTGTTCATATCATTATGCATGTTTGAGTGAAATTTTAGAACATTCGGCTATTTAGATTGGGAGATAATGGGTTTTAAAATTGCAACTTTTAACACTGCAGGGTCTGCATTGAAATTTAGACGATAATTTTCCGTAAAAAATATTTGTCCCCTATAATAAGAAGACATATGGCAACACCGCATCGTTCCACGTATCCAATAACGTGCGTTTGCGCGGCATATTTATAATAATACTGCAACACAAATTTTTATTTGGAAGTAATTTTTAATCGAAGAAAGTTTTCAATTAGTTATGAATGAACCAACACTTTTATTTGTTAATGAAGATAACATAAACAATATAAAATACTAATATTTATAATGCAAATATTTTCTTATGACAAAATGTTCAACTTTAGGAACACGATAATAATTTTTTGTCTCGAAAGATTGAACAATACTGTTCTGCGGTGTTGCCATATGTCTTCTTATTATAGGGGACAAATATTTTTTACGAATAATTATTCTGTCTTTACTGAACGTTTTTAGCGAAACTGAATAGTAAAGGCAATCCAAACTTTTTTCACTCTTTCCCTAGCTAGTTTGCTATCTAAACATAATTTTTATTCAAAATTTATAAACACAATAGAATGGTACGACGAATTATGCGACCTGACTTTCGGTCAATGCAGACCCTGCAGTGTTAAAAGTTGCAATTTTGAAACCCATTATCTCCCAATCTAAATTGTCGACTGTTCTGGAATTTCACGTTTTAACCCGTAATAAAGACACCTCGATTGAGGATACATACATACCACACTGGTGCAATTTGGGATTCTGCATTTTCAAAGTATTATTATTTTCGTATAAATAATCCAAAAGTATTCGATAACCAGTGTTTCTTGGGGTAAACATGTCCCAGAAAACCAATTTTAATTATCTCGAATGCGAGGAATTGTATTTATTTGGTGAAAATTCGTGAAAATCAAAACAAACATTTACAGAGAGTGACGAAGGAGACATTTTGGTGGTGCAAATTTTTCACCTGTGTGGTAACTACGGACTAATCTACGTTCTAATTTTAATTATTGGAATTTTCAACGTTTTTATGTCGATGATCAAATTTTTCACATTTTTGTATGTTTTAGTTTGAATAATTCAATTTTTCACGTTTTTTTACGTTCTAATTTTAATGATTAAATTTTTCACACGCTTGTCCGGCTTAATTTTAATTATTATGGTTTTCACAGTTTAATGTACGTTTTTATTTTGATTATTGAATTGTTCACGATCTGATTCTAATGACTGAGTTTTCAATATTTTCCGTACATGCTCCCCTGCATTTACGTCCACCCTCAAGCTCGCTATTTCCGGTTCTTTAGAAGCCACTCGGCATGATGGCCACCACGATTCGTTTCCTAATGCACTATTGTATCGCATTTGAACAAGGGCAGAGGGAAACTGCTGAAAACGCGTATCGATACAGGAGACTATATGCTCACTCAATTTCAAGTGCGTTAGCAACGAGCGTTCACGCATCCAAGTATTTTCCCCGGCCTACTCGACGTGAAAGATCACCCTAGTCGGGCATCGATCTCACTACTGCCGGCAAAGAAAATCTGTCCATCTTTGGCATACGCTAATTAGATTGTCCGATCCATCCCCGTTATGAACTACATACTTTGCTGCGTGTTCGCTGTAAAGGGGGAAAAGGCGATACCACCATTACATTGATTAATCGCCGCAGGGCAGGGTGGATATGTGGCATAAATTTCTTTCGCGTGAATTTGATGCTTTTTCGTAACGTGACTCCACCTAACTCACTCCTCTCTCTCTCTCTCTCTCTCTCTCTCTCTCTCTCTCTCTCTCTCTCTCCCTCTCTCTCTTCCTTCTCTTAGAACGTTCGTGTTGGAACCAACGAAACGAATTGATTGAAGGAAAAAATAGGTAGACATAAATGGTCACGTATATAGCGATAGAAGAAAAAGTCTGTTTTTTGTCGGTCGGCGAAAAAAAATTGGAGAGACCCGAGTATTCCGTTGAAGTTACGAGCGATCAAAATATAATGGGTGTAAAATGGGGCTAAAGCTTGCATCGTTGGAACGCAACAAAAATTCTCATTAATTTCTCATTTTCATTATTATCCAAAATCATATTTTGCAGATTTGTTGTAAATCGCTAAGTAAAGATCCTAAAAAATGTTTTCGTGATTTTCGTAGCTTTAATCTGCCACAGGAAAATTTCGAGACAATACTAATATCATTTTCGTTGCATTCCAATGATGCAAACTCCAACGTCATGGGTCTGAAAATGGAAAAATAATAATAACGATGAGAGGCAAGAAGCTTCGAGAATAACAATAATAATAAAAAAGGGTGTGCAAATTATTCAAATAATACTAATAATTTACAATAAAACCGACACTGGTGGATGGGTGGTCATGATATTAAAGTCTCCAACGTTGGAATGCAATAAAAATGTTCTTTTTTTAATTGCCCCTTTATTTGGCAAATTAAAGGTTCTTTATTCGGCTCGTTTTACTTTATTATTTGGCAGGTATGCGTTGGAACTCAGGAAATAAAATATAGACAGAATAATAATTTACAATAAATTATGTTTATCTTGCTACTTCGCATTATGTGGGCAAATGATTTGAATGCCCTTTGAATGCCCGAAAATGAGACATTTTTCATGATTTTTTATTAAAGGTAATAGAATAATCGCATCATTTCAAAATTTTGACATTATCTTATGACAACTTTCAAGTGTTGAAAATGTTTTTTTTTTCTTTTCTGAACCAAACAAAATGGCGGCGTTATAGGGTATTTCCTTAGACGTCTTTTGAAAAAAAAAACTGCTCATGTTATAGCTCAAAAAGTTATTGATCGGTCTGGCTGAAATTTTGGGAAGTTTCTCACTATAACATTATTGGAAGGATATACCCAAAGTTTTAAGGTCATCGCGTGAATGAAATACCTTTTGAGGCAAAAAATTGTCGAAAAAAGGTAAAAAAATGAAAATTTGATTACGAAGCCTACTAAATTTTTAATTTGATACTTTTTAAATACTTTTATGGGTATATCCTTCCAATAATGTTATAGTGGGAAACCTCCCAAAATTTCATCCTGATCGATGAATAACTTTTTGAGCTAAAACGGGTGGGGGGAAAAATGTCGAACGATCGATATGCCGATGGGCCAAAATGTCGAATTCGAAAATGACGAATGTTCGAATATAGATAGATCAATCTTACTAGAGCCTGTGAAGTCGAAAATAACAATTACGAATATGAACATCTCGGAAGTTGATATATAGCGAAAAACAAAAATCAGATTTAATAAAATATCGAAAAACATAAAATCGATGGGCCTGGATGCATAACACCAAATAATTCGAGACGACAATTCTCCGAATTAAAAAAAATGGCGATGGTTCACAATGCAGAAAATCATTAAAGCGAACGGCCAAAAAGTCGAGTGGTTGAAATCGCGGAGGGTCAAAATGTAGAACGGCCCGAATGGCGAATCGAGCAATACGTCACTTGCGCCTCAGAGTGAAGCTGCGAGATGGCGCTGGCGGTCTGTAGGCTAAAATATCGTAAGACAGTCATCCCACGTGACGGGCCCCACCACGTTCGCCATTTTGGTCGGTCGACCTTTCGGCGTTCTACATTTCGGGCCATCGACATTTTGCGTTTCGATATATTGCTTTTCGCCATAGACGGTATTACGCATATTAGGCACTCGCTATTTTCTGTTTCGGAGATATGGGTGTTCTACATTTTTCGATTCTGTATTTTTATGTTCCGAATTTCAGACAATCTGAATATTCATTTTCTAATAAATTACCTCTCCAATAAATAATGGTTCGATTTATAGTCATTCGATTTTTTTATCAGTCGAAAGATAAAATTTCGAATGATTTAACCTTCGTTATTTTGAGAGTTCATAATTCTGTCGTTTCGAAATGTTTGTCGTTTTATATTTGGTCATTCGACATTTTTACCCCCACCCGCTAAAACATGAGCAGTTTTAAAAAAAACGCCGAAAGCCTAAAATAGAAAAAAGGTTACCACTTGTTAGTTGTGATAAGAAAATGTCAAAATTTAAAAATGATGCGATTATTTTATCACCTTTGAAAAAAATCATGAAAAATGATTTTCGGGCGTCTAAAGGCATTTCCACCCTTATCGTAATAATACAGAACTCAGCGACATAAAAACGCAAGATGTATTATATAAAAATAGGATAAGCAGAATTTCTATTTTTTTCCTCGTCATTATTATTATTTTTATATAATTTCTTCATGTCCGATTTCTCACAGCGACGCGAAGTTTGCAACATCCTTTGTAATTCTGCTCCACATAATCATGGGTTCTCATGTTACGAATGAACCTATTATTTCCGATCGAAGTCAGGCTCCCTCCCTCCTCATGTTTCCCTGCCCCTCTCTCTTTATCTATCAATCTGCCGTTCCCTCTCTCTCATTCTCTCTCTTTCTCGCTCTCTGTTGTTTCGCGACGTACACACAGAGAGCGATGCGTACGTACGATAATTTCATCCGGGTTACACCGAGATACCCGGACGCTCCTCTTTCTCTTTCTCTCCCTTTCTGCACGTTCGCGTCATGCTCTCCTAGTCGAACTGAAAGCTTGCTTTTGAAACAGCGAGCCCATACAAAAGCAGTGCGCGCGCGACCACGAGGCGTTTCAGGCTGAAACGCCTGTGATACGAAGCTGAACGATTTTAGTTTTGGTTACCGAACATTCAATGGTCATATGTATGTTGAAGGGGCGCTGTTGAAGTTTGCATCGTTGGAATGCATTGGAAAGACGTTTTCATTTTTTTTCTCTGTTTTTATAACTATCTGAAATATTTTTCTCTAGATTGAGGTTGTCCGCCTCTGGGGAGGATGTTAAAAAACAGTTTACCGTAGCTTCGATCTGTCAAAAAAAACTTTGGCACAGCTTTCACATGACAAAAAAAAATCGCTATGAGAAATAAATCATGTTCGTTACGTTCCAAAGATATAAACTTCCATATCATTGTGAGGGAACAGCTGTCTCATTGGTTTTCGAATTTTTCATTCATGTTCTGTGAGGTTCATCCTTCATTTTTCGTCTCTTCGACATCATTCCCCGATATTTTAAAGTAAAATATTCATATTGTCGGCTGTTCAGTATATATATATATATATATATATATATATATATATATATATATATATATATATATATATATATATATATATATATATATATATATATATATATGGGATGAAATAGAAAATTCTGAATTTAACGAAAAGGAAGATTTTTTTTCGTTAAATTCCGCACAACTAAGAATAAACCGTTTCAGGCCTGACAAAGTCGAATTGAAAATCACAAGATCATTAAGAGCATTATTGGAGATTAAAATGATAAAAATCTTGTAAAAAAGATAAGATTAATTCGAAAAAAATAGAAGGAAAAATGGACCCACGATGAGACTAATCTAAAAAATCATAGAATGGGTCACTCTATGTTGGATAATTTTTTGAAAAAAAAAAAAAAAAAAAAAAAAAAACGGTAATCATCGTTTAAAAAAAAAATTCAGTTCAGAAGCAAAAAAAAACGTTGACATTGATCATTGATAATTTTATCATATTTTTTAACGGAAGTATGCTTCAAAATGAAAAAAATTATATTATGACATTTGTCGATACCTTAATCGGTTCAGGAGTTATCAGCGTTTAAACATTTCCAAAACTTCAAAAATCGACATTTTTGGAAAAATATAACTGCTAAAAGAGAAGAGATGAAAATCTAAAAATTGGTGTGGATTTATTGTTGACTCGAATACCCAGTTTGGTTTTTAGATTTCCGATGGACTGTTTAAGCTAGTGAGTGTCCACCGCCAGACGTTGCGAAAAAAAATGTCATCATCTGCCAGCGGCCATGTTTTTGTTGTCTTCCTGTATTTTTTGGTGTTTTTTTAAAGCTCTCAATACCTTTGAGTTAAAAAAAGTGTTTCTTTTTTATCAACCGTTTCCCAGGGAAAAAAACGGAATTTGGCCATCTTTTTCGGGCCTCTATGTAGATTTCGCCCCTTAAGCTGTTAGTTTATACCTTTAATATCTATATGTATACACATATAGATATTATATATGTATACACAGTACCACATAGTGGTACTATAGATGCGACTGGATATCCATCAACGCGAGTATGTATATTTTTATTGGAGCGCTGTCGAAGCGTGCAGGTGGTTCACCAGCGCGTACGAGCGATCTTTGCTGCGAGAGAGATCGGCCGCACGCACCGTCAAGCAAACTGAAAAAAAGCTTCACGAGCTTTTGCTGTATTCCTTTCTTTCTCTCGCTCCCTCTCTATCTCTCTGCCTGTTTCTCTCTCTATCCCTAACTCGCCTGTCCCTCTCTCGCTCGCTCTCTCGGCTCGATGTTCTCGCTCGAGGAAATCGGTATATTTAACCGCGGCGCACATATCGGCAAGCTCTGTGAGCAACGGCAAACTTGTGCTCGTAAATTCGATCCCGAAACAACTATTTTTGTGGACGAAGCCCGCGCGCATTCAAAACTGGGAGCCTCGTAAAAATATTGTTCGAATATATCCCTCATGTATTTATATTTATATACATGAGTCATTGGAACAGTTCGATAAATTCAATCATGACAGTCAGTAATCATGCTTACACTTTTCAACATCGGTATATAAGCACAACGATGTGTAACACGATAAAATGATTTTGTAATTTGCATTATTGGTATGCAACGTAAATTCTACTTGATATTTTTATTTCTTTATTTTCATTATGATCTAAAATCTTTACTCGCAGCATTTGGTTATAAATTTCCATAAGGATTCTCAAAAATGTTTCTGTGATCTTTCGTAGCCCAAATACGCCAAAAAAAAATACGGCAATACGAGGAAAAAAATACATTTTCGTTGCATGCCAACAATGCAAACTTCAACACCATCACGATTAATCCTACGTTGACACACTGGGTCATTTTGACCGAGATGAATATTTAACGGGTTACCCCCACTTGTAGCGCAAAAAAGGCCTTTTTCATGAATTTTTTAAAAGAAAACTACAAAACTTTTTTAATCGATCAATATACCATCTTAAAGAACACATCTTGAAGAACTTTCAGTAATTTTTTTATTGAAAAATATTACATTGTTTAGTGGCAAATGGCCGTCAATGAAATAATGTTTTTATATACACGGTTTGCGGTGACCAACATTGCGGCGAAGTGGATCATCTGAAAAAAATGCGGATGGATTTAGTCAAATATAAGTATAAACTAGTGTTTAATCGAAGGATTTTAAAAAATATTCATTTTTCACAAAATGGCGGACAGTCAAAGTTAATGGTTCGATTTTAACGAAAAAAAACGGCCGTTTTTGGCTATAAAACGGTCATTTTTTTCGAAAAAAAAATCGAACGATTAAAGACTACATTTTTATGTATTAAATAAGCCTGCAAAATTTCAAGAAGATCGGTTCATTAGTGTTCGAGTAATCTTGGTCACCGACTTCAGAAATGCCATTTTGAGAAAAACGCGTTTAAAGTTTCAATTTCAGTTTACACGAAGAAAATATTTTTTTTTGTAAACTTACATAGAGTCATCTATTCCGGGCCCATACAGAAGTATGGGCCCGGATACTTATACTTAAAAAAATGCAATAAGAAAAATCGATTTTTTCAAAATCGCAAGTGGGGGTAACCCCTTAATAACACGCCCACGTTTCCAAAATTGAATATTTCCCATAATTTTTTTATACGATTTAATTTGGTTTTTCCCGAATTTTAATTATGCAGACATATTGAGACATGTTTAAAGTGTATGACCGAGTTTTTTCAACAAAAATGGACCAAAGGGTTGTTAATGGCAGGTGGATGATGTACTATCCGGGTCAAATTGACCCAGTGGGTCAAAATGGTAGCCAAATATAAGTGTGTCAACGAAGGGTTAAGTAATACATTTTTCTTTCAAATATCGGAACTGAATACACGTATACAATGATCGTGTCTATAGATTTTTAAATAAACGTTTCCTACGCACTTCGTGTTCGGCACCTGCTACGTGTCGAGTAAAAACCCAAATCAAAATACACCCCCATGGGGTTGAAGTTTGCATCGTTGGAATGAATTTTTTTTTATTTCAATCCAAATTTTTTGTGTCGATCTAGTTGATAGATCTTTAATGAGATTTAAAAAAACATTTGCGCTTCTTTAGTAGCTTGAACCCATCAAAAAACTTTGGGGTATCCGAAGAAAATGAATTTTCCATTGAATTTCAACGCGCAAAGTCGTAATAATAGTTATAATAATTTAAATAATAATACGACAGTGATAATAATAATAATGAACTCAAGGTCACGACGTTCGAGATTTCCCGAGCACATCTGTGTTTCCTTACACTGATATATTTATATTCATATGTCACTAGACTGCATTATTCTAGGGAAACGAATACGCCACTTTTTCTCGTCGCTTTCATGTATATATATATATATATATATATATATTGATATATGTAGATGTATCGATTCGTAACGGTTCTCGAAGGCCAATTGATACAACGCTTCTTCTTGTTTCCCCGCACTGCGCTTCTATTATTCACTCATAATGCAGTGTGTTATTTTTCCATGTTTTTTTCTTTACTTTTCATTTCGTTCGAGCTAATTACGCAATTATCGTGGGTCGAATAAGTATCGAGAATAGAGGTTAAACACGTCGAACGATTAGATTGATGAATGTTTCAATAAATCAAGAGGCTCGCTCGTTAATTTCCGCTCCCGCATCGTCCTGTCTCCGTCACGTGCTTTCGTGCGCACTGATCGAGGATTCTTTTTTACAGCTACTGCGACGAAGATATCGCTATTCTACTAGAGTGAGGGAAGGATACGACTCCATCGTTTTCTAAGGACGAGTAGCGTTTTAAATGCATCGGAGTTTTTCAAAATTGGTTGCTTTTTGAAATAGAATTTCCGATGTGCGAGGCTGGAAAATGTTTCTTTCGAGTTTTGTGAAGACTTTTGTAAGACGTAAAGAGTAAAAAGTGGAGGTGATACGGTATTGAAAGCTTCGCAGTTTAAGGGGGAAGACACCTTTAGGCGAGGCAAACATTTGCTGATTTTAATTATTTTTTTTTCAAATGGAAGGTTTCTTCGCCATTTTTTAAACTTAGGGTATTTTAAATCATTTTTGCCTGTCACATGGTATATTTTTATTTATTTATTAATCTTGAAAAATGAAATTTGTTTTTATTTCAATGAAGTTTTGATTCAATATCGGAAGGTTCTCAATTCCGGAATTGAGTTCCGATACTAGAGACCTAATTCCGAAAATGGCACCGATATAACCGTTTTTTGGTTTTTGGGAAAAAAAAGAAGGTTTGTATTACATATCAAACAAGATTTATTACATCAGTATTTTAATAATTTATAATTAAACATGTTTTATCATAGTTCTCCCATAATATTGTAATTGGATGTTCTAAACAGTAAGATCAACACACTAAAACGAAACTTGAAATGTCAATAAAAAACATACGATAATTATAAATCCACGCACGCTCTAGTCTTCAAATTTTCATTATGAAATAGAGGATCAACTTAGCAGACTAAACAACATCAGATAATTAATATTTGGAAATAAACTGAGATCAAAACGACAACTTATACATTTTTTTAAAAATAGGAATCAGTGTTCTTGGTAATGCGTTCTCAAGAACAATAAAGCATCTAACATTCTGTCAGAGACCGAGACGGGAGACAGGAAACCGAGACTCTCGGTCTGCTGTCTGTCGCGAATCGAACCGCCACCTTCAGGCTGCCTTTCCACCAGCGATGTGAGCTAAGGATGTGTGTGAAACCCCCCAATAGGATCGCTTGATTTGCTTTTTGGTGTGCTGAGCTATGAATATGAAGCGATCCTATTGATTGGTTTCATACACATCCTTAACTCACATCTCTAGTGTAAAGCCAGCCTTCCATTGGGCGCGTTCAGAAAAGTAAATAATCAAAATATGACTCAATGTTTAAAATTTGTGAATATCGGAATTACGATATTACTCAGCTCAATTCCGGAGTTGAAATGTCGGAAAATTTGTTCCGATATTCCGGAATTTCGGAATGCGCGCCCTAATGACACGGTCTTCTAAACTGCATTTTCAAAACTGGCGTGATGTATAGCTAAAAAACTAATCGAACGATTCTGATGAACTTTGGAATGAATCTTTCTAACCGTATTGTCTAAAAAATGGCCCTAAATGTTGAAAAATTATTTTGTTTCAAAGTATTTTTTTATTGAAAAATGCCATTTTTTTCGAAAAGTTCTATCTTTTTGTTTCAAAGCGTACCATTTAATCGATTTTGGATATTTCCCGCTTTTTCGGTTCATATTCTGCGTATGAGTATTAATAAAAGAAAAATCTTGGTTCGTTTATTTTTCAGATTAATTCTGAATTATCCGCCCCGTTTAGAAGACCTGCCATACCTCCGCCATTTTTGAAGATCAATAAAAAAATCATGTAACAGCCAAAAGTAGTAATAAAACATATCCTAAGTCTAAAAAATTGTGAAAAATCTACCCTTTAAAAAAAATAATGAAAATCATAAATGTTTTCCTCGCCTAAAGGTATCTCCCCCCTTAAATATTCCAAATGGAAAATCGTTTGAATCGTTGGAGTGCAACGAAAATTCATTCTTTTTAATCGGTCAATTTTTTTTTGCCGTTTGATGCTGTGAGCATTCACTCGAACGTTTTAACGTATTTTTATTAAAGATTTATAACCTTAATTCGTAAAAAAAGGCTTTGGATAATGATCAAAGTGAAGGGATAAAAAATGTAGAAAAAAAAATCGTCGCATTCAAACGATGCAAACTTCAACGTTGTAAAAGAATAAAGCAGGTTTAAAATACCCTTCAATTATTACGGGGTCCTTGTTGCATAAATTTATAGCCTAGGATCTTAACTTCAATTCCCAAAAATTTTGTAAAGATCACAAAAATTGACCAAGTTATGACGATTTTTGTAATGCGTCACATCGCCCATCGCAAAACGGCGAACCGCTGCGACTTGCCCTTTTTTCTATGAAACGGTGCAATACGTATCAGTTCCAGGTATCTTTCATTCACATATTGTTTTCCACATAAGTTATTATTATTAGCATTGTCCCTAGGGTCTCTAAAGCATTGATTATTACTCAGAATATATTTGTTTTTGAGTTTCAGTCGATCTTGTTTTTTGTTTGCCTTTCGGCTTATTTGTTAATTTACAGTTATGTTCTAAGAGGTGATTCTAGTTTGAGATGAGACGTTATGATAGAGTATATAATGGTTGGTGAAGCGGTGCAATTCGAGTTTTTCTAGCCTATCGGGGGGACAGGGCGTAGAATATTTATTTTCGCATGATTGGCGTGGAATTTACGTCTGTCGACGTTGGTTAAGGGGCTATACCAGTGTGACACTTTCAAAAAATCGATTTTTTTTGCCGTTTTCGACAGTTTATACTTTCAAGAATAGCCTGTAAAAATTTCAAGGCCGTATCTCTATCATTTTTACTTACAAAAATCGATAGTTAAATCTTTAAACGCGTTTCAAATTTGCTGACATTGTAACTCAAAGAGCAATTATCCGATTGACTTGAAATTTGAAGTGAGTACTCTTGAATATATTTATTCTACAATGACGTAGGATATTTTTGATTGGATGAAAATTGACGATTTGGCATTGAAAAAAACGACCATTTTGTAGGCGAGAAAACAGACTTTTTTTCATAAATAGGCCATTTTGTTAGATTTTAATATTTTTCGAAAATCCTACGTCATTGTACAGGAAATACCTTCCAGTTTAACGACATTTTTTCCTTTTTCGGTTTCAGCTACTCAATCGGCCGGAATCATGTCAGCAGTGGAGGAACTTTTTTTTACGCCTCCGAAGGCAGCGTATAAGTCGCTTGAATCTCAATATTTTTCTATGAAAAAATTATGCAATATAGGTCAAATATAGCCAAATTTATTCTTAATTTTCCGTAACATTTGATTGAGTACTTATCTTCCAAAAAATTCCCGAAAATCACCTAAATTTTCAGCGTTCACACTGATATAGCCCCTTAACGAGTTCAGGTATGGACATACCGAAATCCTTAAGGGGTTACCCCCACTTGCGATTTTGAAAAAATCGATTTTTTTTATTGCATTTTTTTGAAGTATAAGCATCCGGGCCCATACTTCTGTATGGGCCCGGAATAGATGACTCTATGAAAGTTTACAAAAAAAAATATTTTCTTCGTGTAAACTGAAATTGAAACTTTAAACGCGTTTTTCTCAAAATGGCATTTCTGAAGTCGGTGACCAAGATTACTCGAACACTAATGAACCGATCTTCTTGAAATTTTGCAGGCCTATTTAAGGCCTAAGGCCACTGTAACGGTCCAAAAAAAAAGGTTTTTTCACGAATTTTTTGCTTCCAAAAATTGAAGGTAATTGAAAAAAAACTTTTAAGGGTGTTATCGGGCATACATTAAACTTTATTATCAAATTTTTTTACAGCAAAAAAAAACAAAATGGCGGTTCCACAGCTATCTTCCCGGGGCATGTTTTGCTTGCAGGGCTCCGCGGCACGCAGCACCACTGGTGCACTTTTGAATCTAGAACAAAAAAAACCATCAATCTAGAGGGTTATAGCTAGAGAATGTCGATCGGATTTTAAAAAGTATCAATTTTTGTGGATTTGGCGTGCGTTTGAAAAAAAAAATTAATTTTTGACGAAAAAAACGGCTAGTTTTTTGTTAATAAAAAATCAATAAATAAAGTTATTGAAAATCCCGATCGACATTCTCAAGATAATGTTAATGTTCACATCTGGTCAAAATTTCAAGTAAAAAAAATGAAAATTGTTCGAGTGATGCTGCGTGCCATTTTGAAAAACCGTATTTCGAGAAAAACGCGTTTAAAGTTTTGCGAATAGTTTTTTATTGGAAAAAATAAAAAAAAGAAGGTAAAAAAAATTTACCGTTAGTCTGCAATCCCAGCACCATACATTTGTCCTTCGATGGCCAAATTTTCGTCTGGCAAAATTTACAGTGGCCTTACCCCTTAATACATAAAAATGTAGTCGTTAATCGTTCGATTTTTTTCGTTAAAATCGAACCATTAACTTTGACCGTCCGCCATTTTGTGAAAAATGAATATTTTTTAAAATCCTTCGATTAAAGACTAGTTTATACTTATATTTGACTAAATCCATTCGCATTTTTTTTTGAGATGATCCACTTCGCCGCAATGTTGGTCACCGCAAACCGTGTATATAAAAACATTATTTCATTGACGGCCATTTGCCACTAAACAATGTAATATTTTTCATTAAAAAAATTACTGAAAGTTCTTCAAGATGTGCTCTTTAAGATGGTATATTGATCGATTGAAAAAGTTTTGTAGTTTTCTTTTAAAAAATTCATGAAAAAGGCCTTTCTTTGCGCTACAAGTGGGGATAACGCCTTAATTTTTCTATGTTGGCTAGGTGTAGGTCATGTAGTCTCTCGCGGAATGGTTTTTCGTTTAACATTACCCAGAGGTCCTCCGTTGGGAATTGGATCGGTAAGCCAGCGGCGTTTTTTAATGCTTTTTTATATGTCACCTCAAGTTTTTTGAGATTGGTTTCATAGTATAATGGCAGCAGACATGAGATCCCATAATTGAGGGATGATAGGATGCATGCTCGGATGATGCCTTGTTTGACGTGGACGTCGATGTTGCTCTGTCTCCAATGATACTCTCGAGGCAGTTGATTACGTAATTGGTAATCTTAAGTCTCTTTGCCGATAGCGTGTGTACTCTCATGGTTCTAGTAAGTTTTGCTCCAAGGTATTCTCGGGAGTTTTTCATTGGTACAAACGTATCTTCTCTCGTTACGGGATCCGTAAGTTTAAGGTATCGTTGTTCTCGAGTGTGGTATTTTTTTCCGAAAGGTACCACTTGTGTTTTTTCTCTGTTGCATTCTAGCCGCCATTTGTGGTAATATTCGATGAGGTTCTGCGTTGTACGTGTCGCTTGCAATCCGTATCTCAAAATCAATTCGTCCGTTTCATTTCAATTTTTGACAGAACATGATAATAACATTTTCTCCCGTATGACCGGATGATTTTTTTACATGTTCGTCCATTTGTCAATACCAAATGATTAAAGTTGTTGTCTTGGCCAAAAATCGAACCTTTTTCTTTCTACGCTTTGGCATTTTTGTAATTTTCAAAATTACAAACGTATCCGGTCATACGAAAGTTGAATTATTATACTCAAAGTAAATCTTTTATTTTTCTTTCTAGATGCCCTAATTGCCAGAGCTACCTGTTAAATAATAATAATAACCTTTGTTTAAATAATAATAACTCCATTGTTTACCAATATTTCACGATTTAAAAAAAACTCCACCATTGCACGACTATGTATCAATTGTGTGTAAAATCCCAACCTCGTCATCCCAATACTCTCGTCAGAACAAAATATTGAACATCGACCTATTTTTAGGGGCCCAAGATGACGTCAACCCACTAATCGAATAATCTTGAGCGGTGAATATCGTAATTAGTGTCACAATTAAATGGCAGTCGAAATAAAAAAAACCTGCAAAAGTAATTCATAACGTAATAAAGTGGGTTATCCGTAGTTAAACGAATTAAAAAAACCGGTGATGGCCTTAAATGACTTACATCGCTCTCCCTCGTGTTGGTGATCGCTCTTTTGCTCCTCGCATGATAGACCCTCGGCTTCACTGTCGTATGCGCGCTAAACTCCTCCGATGGACCTAGAAAGGAAAATCAGAAAAAAGCAAACGTTAATTCCGTTCTTCGTTCTTCACTCGAGCACATTTGTCTTCGATAAAAATATTGCCCCCGAAGAAAAGTGTTGGTAAGCCCTCTGCGGATATGTACGTCACGAGGCTGCACGTGCTCTCAGCGGCTTCATGATATCTGGGATATGTTGAACGGTAACGGGAACCGGGACTGACGTCATGCAGTATACGTCGGGAAGCGAGAAGAAATTTTAATCGGTCCCTACACTTATTATTATAAGTCCAAAAGTCTCGGAGCCGAATTATTCCACCAATGCAATTAACATCAATGGTCCGAATGGACTGGACACCAAAATAGGAAAGTACGCTTAAAAATGTATTCGAATATGATGGTGAAGTTTGCATCGTTGAAATGCTACAAAAATGTTTTTTCGGGTTGCCCAATTGTTTTTTGACACACTTAGTCTGCTAATATCTTCGAAATATTTTTGAAGATCCTGATTGGGAATTCGTAATCTAAAACTGCCAAAGAGATAGAAATAATGAAAATAGAGAAATGAGAAAATAAAGAACGATTTTCGTTGCTCTCAAACGATGCAAACTTTAACACCATATTTAAAACCTTATATATATACTGAGAAAAAAATCGTGTCGTTTTTTGTATTATAATGATATGGTTGATATGTATAAACATCCCAAGAGTTACATGTTCCGAAGAAAGGTGGTTTTAAAACTTTAGACGCTTTTTTTCTTGAAGACACGTTTTCAAAATCGGGCGGACTCGTAGATCCTAAAATTTTCAACCGAACGCCTCAAAATTTCAATAGTAGCTTTTTAGATAGATCTTCTAGCGAAGTACACACGATTTTTTCGATAGACTAACAAATATGGTTGTTATGAACAAATTAAGACCGTTTTTCAAGTAAAAAATGGAACTTTTTTTTCGAAATGGTGCGAAATTAGCAAAAATCGATATTTTGTAATAATGTGTGTACCTAATTTTCTAGAAAAACTCATGTAGGTTACAAAAAAAATTACTCTCCGTTCTAGGTGCTCATGTGCGTCTCCAACGGGCCCGCCTGTGGGAGCCTGAAAATCGCGTTCTCTTTCTACCAGGCACTGGGTCGCCATACTGTTATATTTTGAAAAATATAAAACTGCTTTGAGGTCCTACACATATGTAAAATAAATTCTCCAAACGTTAATTTGATTGGGTTATGAGTATTTTCAAACAAAAAAATGCCCAAAAAAGTCTTGTTTTCGACCATCCAAAGGAATTAAGGGGTTACCCCCACGTGCGATTTTGAAAAAATCGATTTTTTTTGTTGCATTTTTTTGAAGTATAAGTATCTGAGAATATGTCCTGAAAATTTCAAGTCGATCCGAACAAAATTGACTGAGATAAACTGAAACTTTACACTTCGTGTAAACTGAAATTGAAACTTTAAACGCGTTTTTCTCAAAATGGCATTTCTGAAGTCGGTGACCAAGATTACTCGAACACTAATGAACCGATCTTCTCGAAATTTTGCAGGCTTATTTAATACATAAAAATGTAGTCTTTAATCTTTCGATTTTTTTTTTCGAAAAAAATGGCCGTTTTATAGCCAAAAAGCGGCCGTTTTTTTTTTCGTTAAAATCGAACCATTAACTTTGACTGTCCGCCATTTTGTGAAAAATGAATATTTTTTAAAATCCTTCGATTAAAGAATAGTTTATACTTATATTTGACTAAATCCATCCGCATTTTTTTTTTCAGATGATCCACTTCGCCGCAATGTTGGTCACCGCAAACCGTGTATATAAAAACATTATTTCATTGACGGCCATTTGCCACTAAACAATGTAATATTTTTCAATAAAAAAATTACTGAAAGTTCTTCAAGATGTGTTCTTTAAGATGGTATATTGATCGATTAAAAAAGTATTGTAGTTTTCTTTAAAAAAATTCATGAAAAAGGCCTTTTTTGCGCTACAAGTGGGGGTAACGCCTTAAATCGTTTACGATAATCCATTTAAACCGTACATCAAAAACGTCCACCGAGCCTCGTGACTTTTTAAAAAGCAATCGCATTAAAAACATTTCCAATGAGCATACCAAAAGGCACTAATGCGGCGTTGCTTTTTAACAATAAAATAGTAACCCAAGCAGACTCACTTGAGCCTCTTGAAACTCACTCAACTCATTGTACGCCTAGTGCAGGAGGGCAGGGGGGTTCATTATGGAAATCGAAGTAATCGGTAAAATGGACGGAATTGGGGTTTCATGAGTGAATTGGATTTGCGGCAACTTCGAAACATGGATCAACAAGTTACTCGAACTTTAACAAAGTACGGGCCTGTATGTATATACATTGACTGTGACCACGGTGTACTCTCGACGTCATAGTCGAGAGCTCGAAAGTTTGTCGAATCCATGGCGCAGCCAGCCACAGTTATTTGTGTTACGTGTTCGGTGAACGCGCGACATTGACGCAGCCATTTCGATGGCCCTTAAGTCCTCCAATTATAGTTTACCCGTGAAATCTCTCGGTAGAAAAAAAAACGTAGATGGAGGGGGAGAAGCAAAATTTAGTTTCAAAGCGCCGAGAGGCGTTTATCGCAGGAGCGAATTAATTAACGAACTTCTCTCGCTCGTGCGGGAGTTTTCACGAAAAGTGCTTGTAAAGTTTTCCCCGCTTTACACGACGTGCATATACGTGCGAGAGACAAAAAAAAAGAGAGAGAGAGAGAGAGAGAGAGAGAGAGAGAGAGAGAGAGAGAGAGAGAGAGAGAGAAGTACGAAGAACGCCAGGGGGTTTAATCGATTAGAAGTCCGCAGAAAATGCACGAGTGCACACTGGACGCGCTTAAATTGCATGAAAAATTATCGTCGCACTTCAATCCAAACTTTTCGCCTTTTCCTCAAACTTTTTTATCCCTCAAACCCAAACAAACACGGACTTTCAGGATTGTAAATTTTCGCAGAGCATACAACATCCATTTCTTTTTTTTCCTTAAGGGAAGGGTAGGGGTTTCAGCGTGAAAAAAAAACGTTTTTGCAATTTTTTTTCACCTATATGGATAGAGTAAATTTATTGAAACCTTTTGTACATTGTTAAGTGTCATTTCAAGAACATTCCGAAAAACACGATTCGCGGTGTTCACTGTATTTCAGCTAGAAATTATCTGCAATCAAGTACCATTAAAATTTAGTCAAAGTATCATCAAATCCTCCCCCAACGGTCTTTGATAACATTTTTTTTTCATTTCTAAATTTTTGGTGGTCATGTAAAGTGAAAAGTGCTATTTTTCACGAAAAATTCCGCCATTTTGGGGGTGGAAAAGCCCCTCAATGGAAAAAAAAATCTCAAACTAACCGTTGGGGGGAGGTATTTCATATGTAGAAAGTGTGTACCAAGTTTGAAATAAATCGGTCATGTAGTTTTCAAATGGCAGTGAACACGGACTTTGAAAAAGTGGTTTCGAGAAAAACGCGTTTGAAGTTTAGAGAAGTCGGAGCTACAGTGTTAGAGGAGCGGGACTGAATAGTCAATAACTTCGAGAGTTTTGCTCTGATTGACTTGAAATTTTGGGATTATATTCTTGAAATGTTTAACTATAAGAAAAGACAACAACAAAAAAATCGATTTTTCAAAAGTGCAAACCCCTACCCTCCCCTTAAAAGTTCCCCACAATTGGAATTATTTTTCTCAATATAAAAAATGCCCTGCCTTCGAAAAAATCATGCTCGTGCGAATAATGAAGGATCGTTACTTTTTTTTCCTTCGGTGAACAAAAAATGTCAACGAAGACATTTTTCACCAGCGAAAGGGCTATCTTTGCGTCGATGTTCGCACAGTAGTCTGGATGGAAATTTCACTGAGCGTGTAACAAGCTCTAATTCGGTTTCATGGGTCCTTCGACCTCGTTGGGGCATGTGTTTCGCGGCCATACGAGTTCGTGAATTTTTCGTTCCCAGCCAAAGGAGCGTTCAACATCCTGGTTTTTGCGCCATCTGTTTTGTACGCGTGTGTTTTATCTTGCACTCGGAATGGTGACAATGACGGAACGCAAGATCGACGAGAAAAAAAAAATCGTGCCTCTCGATAATTTGAGCGCCGTGAGACTGTTTGTGGAAGGCATTTGCTCGTTGATGGCACAAAAGATGACGCAAGCGAAAAAGTTGTGTACATATTTGAAATAAAATGTAACGTTGTATTGCAATCTTGTTTCTGCTTTTACATTTATGATATATAGAGTGTCTCAAAAGGATTCAAATTTATTAATAAAACGTATTATTTATTTGGAAAGTACGAATATTTTTACTTTAAGGATGTATGGCAACTAAGTTATTTACTACTGTTCGAATTGAAACTCACTGATATTGTAAAGGAAAATATCGAGAACTTTTTGAGATTAAAAAAACAAAATTTGCCCACGTGAATGCTGAGATAAACGAATTCAAAGTTGGGTCATTTAACACGGGGAACATAGGACTGTACGTCCAAAATTCCCTTTACATTGGCAAAAAAGGTATTTCCGGAGTACTCTTTTGTAAAAAATCTTTTGTGCGGTATCGCTGTAATATGCATGATACGTTAAAAAAAATCGACATGTGCCCATATATTTTGCGAGATATTGCGAGTTAAATGGGACCGTTTTCGTATTTCTTTAGCTCGTATGTCGTAACCACGACAACGTCAGGGAAAACGTACATCAAATCAGCAACTAAATTTGCAATTAAAAATTGAAAATTCTTCTTTCTGTACCGCATGTTTTACTTTGAGCTGTGGTAAATCTCCTTTTTAGCTTCAATGAATACTACAATTATTTTATTTAGTCTTTAAGACGGAATGACACCTCATCGCGGTCGGTATGGTAGAGCAATTGTAGATACCCAAAAATCTCTGAAACGGGTCTTCAGATCCCGTCGAAACTTTGCCAAACGACGTCAAATAGATAGACGAACAACTGTCTGCCCCTCAAATTTTCTGAATGTGAGAAAAAAAACGTAGATCGGGTTATCATAAGCCAATCTACGGTTTTTTTCTCAAATTCAGAAAATTTGAGGGGCAGACAGCTGTTCGTCTATCTATTTGACGTCGTTTGGCAAAGTTTTGACGGGATCTGAAGAGCCGTTTCAGAGATTTTTGGGTATCTACAATTGCTCTACCATACCGACCGCGATGAGGTGTGATTCCGTCTTAAATGCGATGTTTGCAAATTGCATAATCAGTTCTGTAACGACTCTGCAGTAGCTGCCATACATCCTTAAGCGGTTAGGCTACTCTAGAATTTTCGAAAAATCGATATTTTTTTTGATAGTCCCCTGGGACCGCAAAAATGATATCCCAAAAGATAATGGCCGGGAGAAATCTCTAAGTACTCGGTTTTCGTATTTTAGTACAGGGCCGCCTGGTCCGCAGCGAGCTCCTTTTGAACTTCAAACGCGTTTATCTCAAAACTGCTTTTTTTAAGTTGGCCGGAAATGTAACTCGGACAATTTTCAACCGATTCACTTGAAATGTTGAATATCTCCTGAAAAATACATTGTCTATGGAAGTACGTAGGATTTTTTTTTATTGCATAGTTAATTTGGTGTTAACAATTATCTGACGATTTTTTAGGCAAATTTTTCACTTTCCAGTTTAGAAGTGCGCCATTTGGCAAAAAATCAATATGTCGAAAAAATCCTACGTACTTCTATAGCAGTTTTTCGATATGTAATCGAAAAAAATTCATTGGCTCATAATTCAACAATTACAGGCGCTGTTTGTCCGACCGTGGACCCTGAAAAAACGGAGACGTCATCGCAAAAACGCTGCACAGCCGCCATTTTCAAATTAATCACTCAAACAAAAGTATTGTATACAGTCACTGATATGTGTGATAAACACCCTTTTTTGTAATCTCGATTTATTTTGTAGTTTTTCTGAAAAAAAACTCCCCAAAAAGCCTATTTTTCCGGCCGCTAGAGTGGCCTAAGGCCTTAAGGGGATACCCCCACTTGCGATTTTGAAAAAATCGATTTTTTTTGCATTTTTTTGAAGTATAAGTATCCGGGCCCATACTTCTGTATGGGGCCGGAATAGATGACTCTATGTAAGTTTACAAAAAAAAATATTTTCTTCGTGTAAACTGAAATTGAAACTTTAAACGCGTTTTTCTCAAAATGGCATTTCTGAAGTCGGTGACCAAGATTACTCGAACACTAATGAACCGATCTTCTTGAAATTTTGCAGGCTTATTTAATACATAAAAATGTAGTCTTTAATGGTTCGATTTTTTTTTCGAAAAAAAAAATGGCCGTTTTATAGCCAAAAAACGGCCGTTTTTTTCGTTAAAACCGAACCATTAACTTTGACTGTCCGCCATTTTGTGAAAAATGAATATTTTTTAAAATCCTTCGATTAAAGACTAGTTTATACTTATATTTGACTAAATCCATCCGCATTTTTTTTTCAGATGATCCACTTCGCCGCAATGTTGGTCACCGCAAACCGTGTATATAAAAACGTTATTTCATTGACGGCCATTTGCCAATAAACAATGTAATATTTTTCAATAAAAAAATTACTGAAAGTTCTTCAAGATGTGTTCTTTAAGATGGTATATTGATCGATTAAAAAGTTTTGTAGTTTTCTTTAAAAAAATTCATGAAAAAGGCCTTTTTTGCGCTACAAGTGGGGGTAACGCCTTAATAAACGGCACAAACATGGAGGTTATGTGTGGAACACAATATCCGATAAACGGCCGTCTCGTCCCGGTTTGCAAACGTTCCCACTTTTGAGGAAATTTTCAATAACATTTTGGCGAAATTGCGGACGAATTTCATTAATGGTGCCTCCAATTGCTTCCTCGATCTCCGTAATGGTCTGTGGATCATTGACATACACTTTTCCTTTCAGAAAACTCCAAAGAAAGAAGTCCAATGGCGTCAAATCGCAAGATCTTGGTGGCCAATTCACATCGCCGCGGTGCGAGATAATACGACCATGAAACTTCGTCTGCGATAACTGCATTGTTTCGCCCGCAGTGTGGCAGGTTGCGCCATCTTGTTGAAAGAATATGCCTTTTAAGTCCATGCCGTTTATGCCATTTATCGGTGATTGCGTTCCACACATAACCTCCATGTTTGTACCTTACGTTAAAATAAAAATATTCCTACTTTAAAATAGATAATACGTTTTATTAATAAATAAAAATGTCAAGTCATTTTGAGACACCTTATGTATAGATGAGGACAATTGGGGTGCCTTGAAAATATCGGCCGGTCAGTCGAGTGGGCCATTGTGCCTGTACATACATGGATAATAATAATCGAATTTCTTCATTCGATTATTTTGAAGTAGGCTCAGATCCTAACAAATTAGTCATTATGATATTCTGTCGTTTATTATTACTATTAACATCGGGATATGTGGGGGATAGTCGAAATAAAGCTATACTGATTCTTCTATAATGATCACAATACATTATTATTGGTTTTTCTTATTAATATTATCATTTGCATTGGTGTTGCTTTTACCTTTGTCAACCCATTTAGCTAGTATAAACGAAAAATGACGTCTTTTTTAATTGACATTTCATTCGCATTGTAACGATGATAAAAAGCGACGAATCTATGAGAGCCTTGAATTTTCAGCAAAAGTACGTGAGTAAACCGATGAATCCCGCCCATTTATTCCACATTGCTTTGTGTGGTGCCCTACCCTTCCTTGTTAGTCAATTAAACTTCATAATTACAGCAGCAACGGCTGCGTGCGCTTACAATATATATATATATATATATATATATATATATATATATATATGTATGTATGTATGTATGTATGTATGTATATATATACATCTGGGTATGTGCACACGCGCATACACACACACACACACACACATACAGACGAAAGCATAAATACTTATATTTATAGAACGGCTAATATATATGTGCAGACTCCTACGAAACAGCAAATGCAAAAGAGGCGCGATTTAACATGACTCACCGGATGTTGCCGCGATTCTTGAGACACGTCTCTAGCAATATACCAAACTGTCTATAATGTTTGACCTTTTCCTGTGCTGATCGCAGAAATGTTAAGGGGCTATAACAGTGTGACACTTTCAAAAAATCGATTTTTTTTGTCTCTTTCGACAGTTTATACTTTGAAGAATATCATTATCATTTATATCATTTATATCAATATCATTTTATCTTGCAAAAATCGATAGTTAAATCTTTAAACACGTTTTTCTCTAAATGAGATTTTTCAAAATTTGCTGGCATTGTAACTCACAGAGCAATTATCCGATTGACTCGAAATTCGAACTGAGTGCTCTTGAATATGGTTACTCTACAATGACGTAGGATATTTTTGATTGGATGAAAATTGACGATTTGGCATTGAAAAAAACGACCATTTTATAGGCGAAAAAACAAACTTTTTTTTCATAAATAGGCCATTTTGTTAGATTTTAATATTTTTTAAAAATCCTACGTCATTGTACAGGAGATACCTTCCAGTTTAACGAGATTTTTTCCTTTTTCGCTTTCAGCTACTCAATCGGCCGGAATCATGTCAGCAGTGGAGGAACTTTTTTTTTGGCGCCTCCTAAGGCAGCGCATGAGTCGCTTGGGTCTCAATATTTTTCTATGAAACAATTATGTAATATAGGTCAAATATAGCCAAATATATTCTTAATTTTCCGAAACATTTAATTGAGTACTTTTCTTCCAAAAAATTCCTTCAGACGCCGATCTCTCTCTCTCTCTCTCTCTCTCTCTCTCTCTCTCTCTCTTTTTCTCTTTCTCTTTCTCTTTCTCTTTCTCTTTCTCTTGACGACCAACATGAATATACATTTTTGTTATCAATTTGCAAGATAAAAAAATTGTAATACTGTTAATTTTATCTTACTTCACAGATTCGTCGATTTCCACTCGACGATATTTTATTCTTCCCAGACTGATCGCATCGCACCGAAAGATTTGTGATAATCCAACGCGGATGCGGATATGATCAACGAGTGCACGAGAAACAAACGTAGATAATGCGTTTACGTTTAAAAAAAACGAATCATCGTAAGGCAGGGCCGAAAATAAAAACGGCCCAAGACGAAATGCGAAATTTTCCCTGGTACGAGGCCCTCGTGCAATTCGTATCGAGTTGCCGTCACGAGTGGATAATAACGAGTGTGAATTTGAAGGAAAAAAAAGGGAGAATGCATAAAACCGGAATGTTCCACGTGATGTGCTCTCGTTCGGCCGTCTTCAGGCTGCGTATATGAAGGCGAGCGAGGCTCGTAATAAAGATAAAAGATACTCGGAGTAGGTACGATGACGCGCAGTCGCCTTGTTCGATACTAAACAAGCATTGCGACGCCTTTAGCACTCAAGAGTTTTCCACGTGAATAACCGCGTTCTTTAGTTCCAAGTGACACTGTACCGACTTTTAGAAAATTTTGTTGATGATGCATAATACAGGGGAAAAAAGAGATCGTACGTTTTGACACCCACGTATATGCATATTCGTTTGATATTGAAAACTCTTTCGAGACGTATTCACAAATTTTAAACAATGTTTTAACGTAATTAATGTTTTAATTTAATTAATGTTTAAACGTAATTAATGTTTTAATTTAAATAATGTTTTAACGTAATTAATTTTTTAATTTAATTAATGTTTTAACGTAATTAATGTTTAATTTAATTAATGTTTTAACGTAATTAATGTTTAAATTTAAATAATGTTTTAACGTAATTAATGTTTTTATTTAATTAATGCTTTAACGTCATTAATGTTCTAATTTAATTAATGTTTTAACATAATTGAGATGACGTTGAAGTTTGCATCGTTGGAATGCAACGAAAACTCATTTTTTCCATTGTTCAATTTTTTTTGGCCGATTTAGAATGTGTTGATCACTCAAACATTTTTACGTATTTTTATTTGAGATTTACGACCTTAATTTGCAGGAAGAAGGCTTTGGTTAATGATTAAAAGAGAGAAATAAAAAATAAACAAAAATATTGTTGCATTCCAACGATGCAAACTCCAACGTCGTATAATTGAGTAAAAACGTATGAAGATGATAATCTTGAAGATCACCCAGTAATATTATTTTTAGGTAACTATAATAATAATAGTTATGATCATGAACGTATTACGAAACTGTGGAAATTATTATTATGTGTATTGTTATAATTTATTGTAATTATTACAATAGCATATTATACGATAATAACAAAATAATATAACTATTGTCAGGCAAAAAAGGGGGAAATTATAAATATGCTGGGCGGCAAAATACAAAAAGGGATATGTGAGTACCTTAGGGAAATAGAGAAAGTCTGCAGAAAGATGAACAAGAAGGAAGAGGGAGGAGAAAGAGATGGAGTGGAGGAATAAATGAAGAAAAAGACAGTAAGCTTAGATAATACGAAGTGCAAGAATCCGTGGCGTAGTAAATAAATAAAGGAATATGTAAGCAGCAAGTCATTGCTTTGTAAAAAAAACTGTTAAAAGTTGTGCAAATAAAACTCGATTTTATTTATTGATTGATATAACTATTGTTATCATTATAGATATTTAATTTATTGATAAAATATCTTTTATAAGAATAGTTATGATTATATACCATTTTGAATTATTATTATTATTATGGTATGAAAATGATCATTATTATAATTAATAATTATAAATAAAATATTTGTACTAACAATAATTTAATAATAATTCACGTATAGTAAGTTAATAATTGTTTACGTTGATTATTAATTAAGATAGGGGTTAGGCTACTGTGCAGATGACGAAAACCCGTTCGTTGCTTGAGGATACTCAAATTGAAGAGTCCACCATTTGGTGCAGGAATCGCAGATTGACGGTAAACTTATTATTACAACGATAGAACTGCTAGTAAAACTTTAAACGTGTTTTTCTCGTAACTTTATTCTCCAAACGGTGTACACGATTTCTCGACATTTAATGAACGGATTGACTTGAAATTTGGTACACTAATTCAGCGTAATAGCAGAAAAACGCTGCGTAAAGCAGCGTTGAAAAGAAAAACGTCTTGACCGACGTTTTTCATTTCAACATTTTTTTCATCAGTTATTAACAATAATGTTGTCATTATTCCTCAAAAAATCCGAATTTCTTTTTCGCTGATCGAAACACGATAACAAAAAAATGATCGATCAAGTCAATCGATCTTAGCCGATATTATCTATTTCAAGAAAAAAACCCTCTTTTGTTTCAGATCAACCGGGTGGTCAAAATCAAGTACACCGTTGAGCCTCTCACGCTCAAAGGTCCATTACGAGATTGTTTATATCTTCTTTAAGGGGTTACCCCACTTGCGATTTTGAAAAAATCGATTTTTTTTTATTGCATTTTTTTGAAGTATAAGTATCCGGGCCCATACTTCTGTATGGGCCCGGAATAGATGACTATGTAAGTTTACAAAAAAAAATATTTTCTTCGTGTAAACTGAAATTGAAACTTTAAACGCGTTTTTCTCAAAATGGCATTTCTGAAGTCGGTGACCAAGATTACTCGAACACTGATGAACCGATCTTCTTGAAATTTTGCAGGCTTATTTAATACATAAAAATGTAGTCTTTAATCGTTCGATTTTTTTTTTCGAAAAAAAAAATGGCCGTTTTATAGCCAAAAAACGGCCGTTTTTTTCGTCAAAATCGAACCATTAACTTTGACTGTCCGCCATTTTGTGAAAAATGAATATTTTTTAAAATCCTTCGATTAAAGACTAGTTTATACTTATATTTGACTAAATCCATCCGCATTTTTTTTTCAGATGATCCACTTCGCCGCAATGTTGGTCACCGCAAACCGTGTATATAAAAACATTATTTCATTGACGGCCATTTGCCACTAAACAATGTAATATTTTTCAATAAAAAAATTACTGAAAGTTCTTCAAGATGTGTTCTTTAAGATGATATATTGATCGATTAAAAAAGTTTTGTAGTTTTCTTTAAAAAAATAGATGAAAAAGGCCTTTTTTGCGCTACAAGTGGGGGTAACGCCTTAATTATTGATATTTTTCATGAAATTTGGCACACAACTTTGTTACATACAAATAAATGTTCAAACTCTTTTTCAATCATCTTCCTTATTCCTTCAAAATTAATTTTCTTTAATAACCCTCATTTTCTTTATTTAATTTTTAATTTATTACATTTTTTATTTAATTTTCTTTTCTTTATTTGATGTTTAATTTACCTTTCTTTAACGACCCTGCGCGTCGTCGCAGTAGCCTAACCCCTTAAGTTAACAATAATAATAATAAATGATAAAAATGACTGCACTGGAAGATCACACAAGATTAATGAATTCTTGAGAGACATTGAGGACTTTCCGACTGGAGTGAAAACGAGACTGCGCCGGGGGTCAAGCCGATCAATCACGAATATTAATCGAGAGATTTCTTTCTCCGCTACTATACGGGAGTCGACAAAACTCGCTGTTATCCCGTTTCGCCTGGCCTTTTCATTTTTTTTTTGTTCATTCCCTTTTCTTCCTGCCCATTTATTTTCTCCCTTCGTTAGACTCCTCGTTTCCGTTGATTCGATTATGTCACGTTGCTCGATATCTCCCACGTATTCCCTTTCAATTATTCCCGCTGTATGTGTATGCACTTGGGCACAGTTGTTGAGAATTCCATCTGCGTGAATTCAGATGGAATAGCCGCGCGTGTGTGAAGATATATATGTATATGCAGATGTATGTGGATTTGGCGTGGGGCTTGAGAGGGTTGAAATCGTAATGGTTTATTCCGGAGCTTTAATCCCAATGGGCTTCTCTCGAATCCAGCAAAAACTCGTCGCCCTCTCATAGGCATGGAGAAAAAAAAAGAGAGGACATTACCGTAGAGTCAGTCGGCCATACTCGATCCAATTTTGCAGTTAACTCCGTTTTGGACCAAACTCTCTCTCCCTTTCTCTCCCCGAGAGCATAAACCACCCTTTTGCGAACGTCATCATCTTTTAATGGATTCATTAACACTCAACCAGTCCGCCTCTGCTCGTGCTAAAGAGAATTGATGCACGTGTGCACTACTTTTTGAGTTAAATTCTCGAGACTCTATTAATTACGTTGAAGCTTGCATTGTTGGGATGCAACCAAAATGATTATTTTTCATATCCCAAATTTCAGCAGCTTTTAGCTACGGAAAATCATGCCAACATTTTTTTCCAGAAATCTCATCCAGCGATCTACAACTTAAATGCACGAAATATGATTTTGGATAATAATAAAAGGAAGAAATTTTCGTTACTTTTCAACGATGCGAACTTCAATGCCATCTCTATTAAGGGGCCAGTCCACTTTGAAAATTTCAAAAAATCGAAAGCAAGCGAGACTTGAAGAAATCGACGATGATGAGCAATCAGAAGGGATTTTCTACGCTGCAGGAATTGCCGATTGAGTTTAGGTATGAGTTTTTCATAGTATAAACTTCAAACGCGTTTTTCTCGAAACAACGTTTTCAAAATCTAGCTCCATCGTATCTCTAAAACTAATAAACCGATTCTCTTGAAATTTGAACCACACATTGTAAACATGATTCGCAACAAGATGACCTTCGATGGTTTTAAAATTTTGATTTTTACTCTTTTTTTGCGAAAAACTACGAAAAAGACGCGTTTTTTTTTACTTTTTTCGTTTTTCATCTGCCATTTTTTTATTTTTTTATGAAACTTTATATCCGAGGGTCATTTTGTAGCTGGTGTCATACTGAATCTAATGGACTTTGATTTTTTTGTTTCAGACAAGCCGTTGCTGAGTTGTGATGGAGCTACCTAGCCCACCGATTTTTGAGGCGTTACGTTAAACTATAGTTTGTGTACTTAAAAATGAATCAAAATGAATTAATTTTTTTAAAATTCATCTCGAGACTTTATTTATCAAGCCCAACAACTTTTATATTCATATCTTTTATAAAATCCTCAAAAAAAAATCGCGAAAATAGCCTTTTTTTCATGGCTCCAAAGTGGACTGGCCCCTTCAATATGGCGATTGTAAATGCGTTTCAAGGTTCCTAGGACTTCAATAACTACTAATACATACCTATTAAATTTTTATTTTTCACGTGGCAGGTGTCGTCAATAACGAAAGTGCAACAAAAAAACGTGCACCTAAAGAAAAATGTGTGCTTCAAAGGGTTAACTCTGAAACGTTTCAGTGCAGCTTTTCCGACACCCGGGACAAACCGCACACACACATACGCGCACACAAAAATATATAAAAGAAAGCGGAGTACCTTGGGGAAGTATAGAGAGACAGCTCGGTATGTCGTTCGTCCATCGAATTAAAGTCTGAGTTCAAGTTCGCTATCGTCGCGAGCGGCTACTCTTCGCGGCACATATATATAAATATACACACACGCACACAAACGTAAATACTTCTTCGACTTTATTCATCGTCATCTTATTCGTCGTTCGCCGGGTTAATTACCGTAATAGGCGTCAAGTGGCGGTATCGCGTTTCCCCGTGCGATATACACATACGTGTACTGCCTGCCTCCCTCCCCTTTTCTTATTCGATGCACCAAAACCACTTTTCGTCGTCTCGTCTCTCAACGTCGTACATACTCGCTTCTCGAAACGCGTCTGAATTGCTCGCATCCAAGATCGCGTGTCTGCATCTTTTTCATTTTATTATTATTATTATTATTATTATTATTATTGATGTCGTTATTGGTTTTTTTATTCGTCTCTCAATCAGAACGACGTCTCTTTGGAGATCGTCCTTTTCATATGATTCTCGAACGGTCTTTGAAATTAGCAACTCAAATAAGGAGAAATGAATGGTATTGAAGTTTGCATCGTTGGGATGCAACCAATGATCTTCGCGATTTTTTTATTTTTCTATTTTTATTATCTACATTTTTTGCCGCTTTTGTTTGTTACCTTTTAACGGGGTCCTCTAGTTTCTCGGGTCGAAAAAATCGATTTTTTTCATAAATCACATCTACAACATGTGTAGAAAATGTGTAGGAAGGCCTATTGTATTGTCCAGGCATAGCAGATTGGCGGTGAGATGAAATTTTTAGTATAAATCACATGCGTGAACTTTCAAACGCGTTTTTCTCGAAACACCATTTTTCGAAACGGTGACCACGATATTTCAGAAACTACTGCACCGATCTTGTTCAAATTTATACAGCATCTTTTAATATGTTATAAGCCAGCGATTGAACTAGGATTATCATGATTGCTTCGATAGTTTTTTTTTGTACGAGCGAAAAACTTAAGAAAAAATGAGTAAAAAATAGAATGTAATTTTCAAAAGTGTATAAAAAAGTCAATTTTTGTAATTTAGAATTCACTCTAGTTCAATCGCTAGTCTTAAATATGAAGATTAAAATGCCGTTTGGTTTTTTGATTTCAGATAAGCAGAACAGCCGCAATCTTGGTCACCGTCAAGCACCTCTTTTACTTGATGTCTTCCTGTTGGCCACTATAAGGTTTATTCTATTATATATTTTGACTTCAAAAAATTTGTAAAGCTTATTTAAATGTTAATAAAGATTGTGCAAAACCAATGAGATTGATTATTTCGATGCTTTGCCCGTAAAAAATTATTGAAAAAGCCGTAAAAAAACAGCCGAGAAACCAGAGGACCCCGTTAAAAAGGCTTGTCGAAAATGTTTCTGTGACTTTCGTAGCCTCAATATGGCGATAAAATACGAGAATACGAAGCAAAAAAAATATACATTTTCGTTGCATACTAACTATGGAAACTTCAAGACCATAGAAGGAAAGAACATTATTGTTATTTCCGGTTTTGTCATTATATTAAAAATACATTTTATACGATAAATTATGTATAGTCACTTTGTGAGGAGTGAAAATGAAAAATGGAATGGAGGAAGTTCAAGAGGGAAACATATGGAAAGCGATAGCAAACGACGAGAGGGACAATGGAAAGAATAATAGAAAGGGGCACGAAAAAGAAAAGTCGACCGAGAAGTCCAACAGGATTGGAACAAAATTGAAAAATTAACCTACTGCGCTCAATACAAAAGCAGGAAGAGTAGCATAGAGACAGACAAGTATTGGGAGGATTCAAATGTAACTCGAGAAACGAATGAAACTTGGGCGAGATTGAGATGAGGAAATGTGGGCAAAGAAGGGAATAAGGAGTGAAGTGATAACGAGTGCAGGGTTCCTAAAAAAAAGTCGAAAAACCTAGTGCATACACTGAAAAAAAAAGTATTTGTACATTTCACACGAAACTGTTGTTAATTTGACTTTATTTTTTTGTTCGTGTTTTCCCAATATTTTTGTAAACAAATACCATGTATATTTGGACAAGCTTACACAGAAACTTAATAAAGCATTTTATTTTTTCGTAGGATAATTTGAAAAAGACGACGTGTAGAAATACTTTTTTTACCTACTGTATATATATGTGCAAAAAGGCCGAGGAGAAAATCCAAAAAGAAATAGTAGAAAACCGGGAAAAATGGAGAGAATACGAAGAGAGGGAATAAATCAATAGGAAGATACAGACGGTGCTGAAAAAGGAGCCTGTGACTGAACTGTGTATATTCACTAAGCAATTCGAGTAATTAATTGGGAGACAAATTTTAATGAGGAAACGAATGCGAGAAGAAACGAAAAGCAAAACGATGATGGAGTATAAGTATAGAAATAAGATTATATTGCAAGGGGAAAAATATGTGCAAGGGGGATCTTCTGTGTAAACACCTCAAAGGGGTGTACCTGGAACAATAAAACTACTATATATATATATAAACGGCGTCTCAAAATGACCTGACATTCTGAATTGCGCGCCATTTTTATGTGGCGAACATAGATTACTAATCTTTGACAACTGGCAGCAGGAAGTATTTTGTTATGGAGAATTACACGACCGAGCAACGCATAGAAATTGTTATTTGCTGCATTGTTACTGCTCAGTTATTGCAGACGAAGTTTACGGTCGTGTTATCTGGCGCCGCGGCGATGTGAATTGGCCACCAAGATCGTGCGATTTGACGCCATTGGACTTTTTTGGCTGACATTTTCCACTACTTCTGAAAGTTATGGAGTTTTGAAGTTCGCGGAGCAAGTGATAAAATAGGAAATTTTATCACTTGGTTCTACTTCGTTGGTAATTTTTCTGGCCCTAATAAGGGCCTATGAACATCTTGAAAAAGACTGATGTGGAAAAGTGTCGAAATTTCTATTCTTCCTTCGTGGCTCCTTCAACCCAAACAAACCCAAACCTGCTGCGTTCCACTGAGCTAGTTCCCCACAAGTTTGACACTTCACAGTGCGAAACAAAACGTCGTGGGCTTGCAGGAATTGCATAAATTGTTCGGAATCTTCACACAATCGATGAAATTTGCGTACTCCGTACGAGCAATTGGTACAATTCATTTCGAAAGAAAGGTGTTTTATTATTCACGATATAATCGAGACTCAGCTGTTCTTGTTTTCTTTGTGGTCCTTCGGAAAGTAATAGAAATACAAGAAGTGTGAGAGAGGGCAGTTGTGGTCACCGAAATCAAAACATATCTCATCGTTCCAAAATATATACATTGTTACCTTCATAATACACTACCCGTGCGGAAATTGAGTTGGGGCTGTGATCGGGCCCGAATAATATTCCCCTAACTTTATTCGGGCCCTAATCTGGAAGCCACATGAGGGCCGTTAGCGGCCGGTCACACTTTGTCAACAAGGGCCCTCAAAGGCGCAACGACCGGGGCCTTATAAGTTGCCTCAATGGCGCCTCATCAAAACCATTTTAACGCCCTGAAAATGCCTCAACGGCGCCTCATCATAACCATTTCACCGCCATAAAATATCCGTATCAGTGGATATACGTGTATGTTAAATGCGTCAGGGTATATGTGTGTTTGTTTTTATGTAATTGTTCATGTGCATAGGTGTGGGCGTGGGCACATGTGTATGTATGTGTGCGCGCGTAGAAATGTGATTGCGTATTTGCATGTGAGCCTTTATGACAAACTGCCATGACAAAATTAATACAAAAAATAATCCATTCTAAGGAATGGACGTGTAGTAGAAATAAAAAAAATATATGGGTCTACTGAATCACTAGAATCTATTTCCATTGAGGGATAGATCTGGAAAACAAAGACCAATTTATTTACTTATCCTACACAGTCAGATAAAGTTTATCAATGGGAAATATCAGCGAAGTCTTCAGAAGAAATAATTTTCCCTATGATGAGTATTGAGCGGAAATTAGTTGCTATAAAAATGTCGAGAAAACCGCTTGGGACTGTTCACACTTATGCGCTAGCATTACTCCATGTATGAGTGAAACCATGAGTAATTGTTTGTATCTATGTAAAAGGTTTCTTTAATTTGATAAATAAATACTGTCTGATGTTTGTCTGCATATTTGTGTTCATCGTTGATTTTTTATTTGCTAATGCCCTTACGCTTTTTCCCAATTTGCGTTCGATAATATTATTCGATCGATGTATATGATCGATTTGAATAATTGAAATACCATCAACCATGTAGCCTAAGCTATTTATACTGGTTTATCGCTATAATAGTCAGATCTGGGCCTATTGTGGAGATCCCTACTTGTTTATCCCTATACTGGCCAAGTCCGGGCCTACTGTGGAAATCCCTACAGGTTTATCCCTATAATGGCCAAGTCGGGTCCTTTTGTGGAAATCCCTACAGGTTTATCCACATAATGGCCAAGTCGGGGCCTATTGTGGAAATCCCTACAAGTTTATCCCGATAATGGCCAAGTCTGGGCCCATTGTGGAAATCCCTACTAGGGAAAGCGCTAGGAAAGCCCTGAAAGGCCCTTATTTTTATTAGGGATGCCCTATCAGTCTTCCGCACGGGTATCTATAAGGAAACACGTAGCTGTTTAGCGAGGCGTCGAAATATTGCCTGTTTCTGGAAACTTCAAAACCCCATAACGTATGAAATTAATGGGAAATGTCAGCCTTCCCCGACGAAATATCAGTTACCATAATGGAATAAACATCATGTCGAAAAAAAAAATTCCTGTCGTTTTTCGGAAAAGTCCTCATAACTTCCTAATTACCTTAGTTTTTTATATTAATTTCAGTGCGACTTCTCTTCGCAGATCGTCCTTTTCATATCATTCTCGAACAGTCTTTGAAATTCGCAACTCAAATAAAAAGAAATAGTACATTATTGTTATTTCTATCATTATTACGATAAAAAAAAATATTTTCTACAATAAATTATATATATATACTCATTTCGTAATATATTTATAGTTTATGGTATATAACTTTTTTGCTACAATAATAATCATTGTTTGTGTGTGGGGGCAGGGGGAGGGGGGGCGTGTGCATTGTACGACAAAAGAATCAACGAAACTCGTGAGATAGAGAGAATGCACGTATATACCGTGCACTCACAGATTTTAATATATCGCAAGAGTAGGGGTTCTCTCGTCGGTAAAGTTTCCTTCGCCCGTATCTTATCACAGCACTTATCACACGGTCCCTTTTGTAGAGCGCATTCGAGAAACGAGGAACATTCCGCCTCGACTCGCGCGAGTGTTTCCTCGCCACACAGGATTTCCGGAAAGTTTTTCTTCTAAATGTGGTTGCAACGAGAGAAACAGCAGGGTAGAATAAGAGAGAGAGAGAGAGAGAGAGAGAGAGAGAGAGAGAGAGAGAGAGAGAGAGAGAGAGAGAGAGAGAGAGAGAGAGAGAGAGAGAGAGAGAGAGAGAGAGAGAGAGAGAGAGAGAGAGAGAGAGAGAGAGAGAGAGCGAGAGAGAGAGAGACAATTGTCTGACGCAGTACGCGGACTTCAAGGTTCGAATTTCTGTAGCCACAGATAACATTTTAAGTGAGTCGGAAAAATGTTACTTTCAGGACCTGATTACCGATATCTGAGGAATGAAAAAAGGACTTTAGATTCTGTTGCCTTCGCTATGGCGTTCTTCCTTTATGAGGGAAGAAGAAAAGTCGGCGAGTAATTTAGGTACGATTTAAAAAAAATCCTTTTGTCATTTTAAATAATTACGTTTTGATATTTTCTTGTTTATTCGTTATTTATATCAGTGGAAAAGGATTATTCATTTGATGATTTTTTTAGTAGAGGAAAAGAAGGATATTTGGAATACTGCTGGTCATTTGCAATAGCAGGATTTCACGAAAACTAGTACCGCCATCTCGGTTTTATGGGAAATGTTAAAAGAAGGCATCACTTGTCGATATGTTCACCGGTTCGTTCGCGAATTTTCTAAGATGTGGAGCACAGCTCGAATTGTGAAGGACTGTTTTTGAAAACTTTCGAGGTACGTGTTTAAGGCGTACCCCCACTTGTAGCGCAAAAAAAGGCCTTTTTCATGAATTTTTTTAAAGAAAATTACAAAACTTTTTTAATCGATCAATATACCATCTTAAAGAACACATCTTGAAGAACTTTCAGTAATTTTTTTATTGAAAAATATTACATTGTTTAGTGGCAAATGGCCGTCAATGAAATAATGTTTTTATATACACGGTTTGCGGTGACCAACATTGCGGCGAAGTGGATCATCTGAAAAAAAATGCGGATGCATTTAGTCAAATATAAGTATAAACTAGTCTTTAATCGAAGGATTTAAAAAATATTCATTTTTCACAAAATGGCGGACAGTCAAAGTTAATGGTTCGATTTTAACGAAAAAGAACGGCCGTTTTTTGGCTATAAAACGGCCATTTTTTTTTCGAAAAAAAATCGAACGATTAAAGACTACATTTTTATGTATTAAATAAGCCTGCAAAATTTCAAGAAGATCGGTTCATTAGTGTTCGAGTAATCTTGGTCACCGACTTCAGAAATGCCATTTTGAGAAAAACGCGTTTAAAGTTTCAATTTCAGTTTACACGAAGAAAATATTTTTTTTTGTAAACTTACATAGATTCATCTATTCCGGGCCCATACAGAAGTATGGGGCCGGATACTTATACTTCAAAAAAATGCAATAAAAAAAATCGATTTTTTCAAAATCGCAAGTGGGGGTAACCCCTTAATGAGTTCAAATCGCTAAATTTCCATATGATTATGTTGTTTACGTTTATGAGTACTGTAAAATAGGCCATAAACTTTGTATATTGCTTTGATTTCAAAGATTTGTACATTTATAAACAGCCAAAATAGAGCTTATGCCCGACTACGTCGTGTCGCTAATTTGGAATACCCGATCTGATGATAATTCGGAATATCCCAAATTACCATCAGTTTCGTAACTAGATGCAGATGTAACTATATGTAGGTCTATCTCACTAATATATAAACGGGAAGGTCTGTCTGTTGGTATGATGGTATTTTTCAACAACTTAGAGACCTCATTTTATTTACAGATTATGCCGAAACAGAAGAAACAGAACCTAAAAAAACACAAGGAGTCAGATCAGAAAATCTTAAAAAGACAGGCAATAGAAAACACTCAAAATGAAGAAAAAGACAATAACTTTGAAGCAAATGGAGAAGGCTAAGACAAAATATGACAAGATAGGAAAAAGCAACGATAAACAGACCAAGAAACGAAGACTTGTTGAAAGCGATGATGATGACACTGAAAGTTTGGAATCTTCCAAATCTTATGACAGTCGTAAGTCAAATACGTCAGGAGAACTAGAAACTTCATTTGGTGGAGGACCCTATGCAGCTGATGCAGAGTGTATTTTCTGTAAAGAGACGTATAGTGAAGAGAGGAGGGGGGAAGAATCGGTGCAGTGTTTTATGTGTAAGATTGTGGTGTACGCTGAATGTGCCGGCTATGAAGGTGGATCTTATGTTCGAGATTTTTGCAAATAACCCATTTATTTAATTGTTAAAACTGATTAAAGACTGATCAAAGCTGATTGTAGAAATAATCATGTCTTACATTTTCTTCTAAAACAACGGCCCAATAATAATCACGGTGAATAAAAAATGAGCACGGTGAATATACTTTGAAATACTCCTATTCCAACATACCTCCACCCCATCTCAAAGACGAAATTGTGCAAGTTTGCGTTCAAACAAAAATTATACACAGTAGCGTTGTTTAGTTATTTTTGATAGCTTGCACATTGATAGTATATGAATATTACTCCAATTTCATGAACGTTTTATTTGTTTACACCTTACAGAAAAAAAGTCGCAGGCCTAAAACAAAATGGTATTCCAAATTACCTTCCTTTCATCTATAGTTTGATAATAAAAAAAAAAGCAATGGTATCAATTCTCGTAAATTTGTTCTCACCAGTGAAAAATGATTGAGGATTCTGGTTAATATTTTTCTCTTCAATTTACGAGAAGGAATATTGTTTCGGGAATGGGGCAGTTTTATTTCGTTATCGCAATGCCCGTTTTGTTATTGCGGGATCGCAGCAGTCGAGGATTCGACGGTACGAGAAATACGAGGATGATTTAGGTGTGGAACGCGGGAACGAAGCGATGAGAAGTGTAATGTGGTATGACGAATGGAATAATTGAACTATTTCATCTCGCGCAAAAGCCTGGGATGCGTCAGCGAGAGCACACGAGAGGAAGAGAGAAAGAGAGGGCTACGTTGCGCTCGATTCACCCCTCGTGTTCCACATTCCGCTGGTCTAGGAACGGCGACGATCCACGTCTCCGAATTGACATACGAACGTGCCCCGTAATTTCCGTGTGCGGGATAGTTGCAGTGCCAAAATTCGCCGAGTACAAAACTTTTTGTCGTGAAATTTGCTCCGCTTGTCATAGGGAATTTTACCGTTTAAATTTGGCTCTCAGGGAATTCTAAGGTTAAAATTCGTTGCGTGGGAATGTTTAGGGTTGAAGTTTGTTCCATGGTGGACATTCTAGTTACGAATTCTAGACCCATTTTGTTCCATAGGGCGTTCTAGGGTTGACCGTTTATTCCGGAGTGAATTCTAGGGTCAAAATTCATCCCATAGGGAATTTTAGAGTTGACATTTATAAATTCTAGGGTTAATTTCACCTCATAGGGAATTTCGGGGTTTTTTAGGGTTTTTCCGCAGCAAATTCTAGGGTGAAAACTTATTTCACGCGGACTTCAGGGTTGACGTTGGTTCCGCAATGAATTTTAGGGTTAAAATTCATCTCATAGGGAATTCCAGGTTTGAAGTTTATACCGCGGCCAATTGTAGGATAAGAAATTATTTTACCCGGAGTTCAGGGTCGACATTTATTCCGCGATGAATTCTAGGGTTAAAATTTATCTCATAGGGAATTTCAGGTTTGAAGTTTTATTTTACGCGAACTACAGGGACGACTTTTATTCTGCGATGAATTCTGGGGTTAAAATTCATACGATAGGGAATTCTGGGGTTAAAATTCATACGCTAGGGAATTCTGGGGTTAAAATTTGGTCCACGGCAAATTCTAGGGTTCAAATTCACACCATAGGGAGTTCTAGGGTTAAAATTCGGTCTATGGAAAATTCTAGGGTTAAAATTTGGTCCACGGCAAATTCTAGGGTTAAAATTCATACCATAGGGAATTCTAGGGTTGAAATTTTGCCCGTGGCAAATGCTAGGGTTAAAATTAATACTATGGCGAATTATAGGGGTAAAATGTTATCCGTGGCAAATTTTAAGGGTAAAATTAATACCATAGGGAATTCTAGGGTTAAAATTTGGTCCGCGGCAAATTCTAGGGTAAAAGATCATATCATAGGGAATTATAGGGTTAACATTTTGTCCATGGCAAATTCTAGGGTTAAAAGTCATACCATAAGGCATTCTAGGGTTAAAATTTGGCCCACGACAAATTCTAGGGTTAAAATTCATATCATAGGGAATTCTAGGGTTAAAATTTTGCCCGTCGCAAATTCTAGGGTTAAAATTAATACCATGGGGAATTATAGGGTTGAAATTTGGTCCACGGCAAATTCTAGGGTTAAAATTCATACGGTAGGCAATTCTAGGGTTAAAATGTTATCCATGGCAAATGTTAAGGGTAAAATTAATACCATAGGGCATTTTAGGGTTAAAATTTGGTCCGCGGCAAATTATAGGGTTAAAAGTCATATAATAGGGAATTCTAGGGTTGAAATTTGGTCCACGACACATTCTAGGGTGAAAATTCATTTCTCGCAGAAATCTAAATATAAAATTCGTTGCACAGAGAGTTCCAGGGTTAGCATTTTATTCCACAAGGCATTCTAGGGTTTTAATTTATTCCCAGACAAATTGCAGGGTTACCATTGATACAGACATGAATTCTAGGAACCAAACATTATACCCATGTAAATTCTAGCTTCGAAGTTCACTACACAAAATTTTCATACGTAAATTCACTCCGTGAAGAATTTTTAGTGTTCCAATTAATCATGTGGAGAAATTCATGGCTGCGCCTCTATAGTAACTAAGATATTTTCAGTGAGACTCTTTGTATAGGAAATCTCACCTTCGTAATTCATAATTACACGGTTCTCATCATTAAAGTCCGTTTCTATAGAATTTCGATGGCAATTTGTATTTCAATTTGTAGTCCAGCATTTGTCCGCATGAGAATTCACTGTACGAGAAATTTGACCCTCGTGATTCACTGAGAATGTAATTTGAGACCAGGAAATTCGAAATCGAAAGCGTTACAAGGGTCCCGTTATTGCGATATGAGTCACGAAGCTAAGAGTCCTTCGGCCCTCGCTCGTAAAAAAGACGAAGAAATAAAAGCAGGCAAAAAACACATTTTTACGGACTCGTATCTCCGCCGAGCGATGAAAATTCCTGGTGAATGTGCGGGAAAAGAGGAGGGGGTTTTAGGAAACAAGAAAAAAAAATGGAACAAAACAACAAAAAGAATGAGGAAAAAGAAAATGTATAGTTGAAGAGAGGAGGGAGGAAGTGAGACGAGGTCACGGATGCCGGAAATATACTCGTACGCGAGGATCGCTTTCGTTACTGACTTGGCAAGGCGAGAGGAAAATTGCAAGCATCCCGAGGCTCACTGCGATATCGTACCTATATTCGTCGCGGATTTGGGGCGACGTTTCACCGAACCTCCCAAAAGACTTTCGATTCCCGAATGCAAAAAAAAACGTACTCGATAAGAACAAAATGTCTCGATATAATTTTTTATTTATTAATCTCAATTTTTCTTGTCGATAAACGTAACTTATTGAGTCTCTTTCTCTCTCGTTCACGAAGAAATCAAAAGCAAGATGCCTCTGTATACAGAAAATAAACATATTAGGACGTCGAATAAGTTCTCTAAGTTTTCCAACAGATGTCCTTACCAGAACTGCGTGCGTTTAGTTCAAGATGGCAACGCATATCTGTAAAGAAGTACTATAAGCAAGCTTGAAATTCAGTGCATGTCATTTCGCCGAAGTGTAAACAACTTTTTTTCCATAGTGTTGAACGTGTAAAATTTCGTGCCAAAAAAGAGTATTTGCCGAGAATTTTACTGCGATACTTTATTCAAAAAAATCTTCAACTGAAGCACACAGAATTCTTGTTGAGACTTACGGCGACCATGCTCTGTCAAAAACAACGTGCAGAGATTGGTTTAGACGCTTCAAAAATTATGATGTTGATCCGTTGAATTGGACACCTACCCAGGTAGGAAATTAAAAGGCTGACGATGGAAACAAGCTTGTACGAGCCTTTTTTCACCGAGCCTGAGTGAGACAGACCTGGCCCAGGTTTCATTGCATCGTTTGGAGCAGCCTGGAACCAAGACTGGCTGCTTAGCCTAAACTCAGGGTTATTTCAAGCTTTATTCAGCCGGTGAATTTTGAGGCTGAAAAATCAAGGCTGGATGCAGGCTTGTTTCAGGTTGTGATAAAATAAAATAAGTTTAAAATAATATTTTTTCTGTACTTTTATGAAAAAAGAATTTAGCAATAAATTTGTCGGGTGCGAAGGCACGAAAAACGAAAGCGAAGGAGGCAGCACAGAACGTTTAAACATATTCTCTTATCGATATTTATGAGGTACATAAAAAAGTGTATACGAAAATAAAAGTACGCAATAAAATAAAGTATTGTTTTTTAAAATATTTTTT
>CALYCA010000036.1:10000-19506 GCA_944452715.1 Ophion slaviceki | reverse complement strand
TAGAGAATGTCGATCGGATTTTAAAAAGTATCAATTTTTGTGGATTTGGCGTGCGTTTGAAAAAAAAAATTGATTTTTGACGAAAAAAACGGCTAGTTTTTTGTTAATAAAAAATCAATAAATAAAGTTATTGAAAATCCCGATCGACATTCTCAAGATAATGTTAATGTTCACATCTGGTCAAAATTTCAAGTAAAAAAAATGAAAATTGTTCGAGTGATGCTGCGTGCCATTTTGAAAAACCGTATTTCGAGAAAAACGCGTTTAAAGTTTTGCGAATAGTTTTTTATTGGAAAAAATAAAAAATCGATTTTTCAAAAAATTTACAGTGGCCTTACCCCTTAATGGTAATAATAAATAATCTCGTGACATGAATATAAATAGGCAAAATTATAAATGACTCGAAATTTTATTATGAGTGTACAAAATATTCGTTGACGCAGTTTTTTTCGTAATAATCATCGATAATGTTATACTTTTTCCAGTTGGTGGTAACACGAAAGTTTTTCTTATTGACGTAATAAAAATATAAAAATGGATAGTTTTTTCCTTAAATTATATATTTTATGAAAAATAGCATCTACAGAATAAATCTATACCTCGTATGCATTTTTTTTGAGGTTAGGTGAAGAAAAAAATTCATAAATCGTCATTTGACTCAACTGGACCGCTCCAACCTCCTTAAGCAGAGTAGAAACATTATTACGGTATATGGAGAATTTATGTGTGTAAGTATTAAAGAAAGTTTCGTTTTTATTGGCGGAAAAACGTAAGGGGTGAAATCACCCCTTCGGGAGAAGTATTTCACGGCCGATTTTCCCGATGCACCGGCGAGCGGTACACCGATTTCGGGGCAGCGAAAATGAAAGATTTTCCGATACACAACGATCGGAAATCGATTATGGGTATTTTATTAGAGCGTGACATTTAAATGGACTTTGAAATTCTGCCAAGAACTGAAAAATAATCGGAGAGCGATCAATCGAGCTGCAGTTCTCAGGGTGAACGATTGCGAGGAGAATGCGCACAAAGCGGTGTGTCGAATCGAAAAGAGCAGTAAATAAGCGGCGATTTAGTGAAGACACTGTTTTTTTTTGATAAAGTGAGAAAAATATTTTGATTTTCAGTATTTTTTTTCTGAATTCATGTTGATGGGATTACACTCTCTGAATATGAATTCATCATTAATTTCCCCGAAACTCTTGATTTTCATTGAAAAATCCTCCAAAGTGTGTGAAAACCCGCTTTTCGCGTTTCGTTCGTGTAATTTTGAGCTTTGGATAAAAATTCTGTGATATTCGTCATTGACGGAAAATTTACGGGTCGAAAAAAAATGTCGACTCTTTTGGCCACTTTTCCGAGATCGCCAAAATCGCGAAATTTTAAACAGCCGTTGCGTCGGTTCTTTTTGAGTGACAAACTTCATAGAGGGGTTTTGGAAAGCATTTTTACAGACTTAGAAAATACTGGTGGATTTATCCCGATATCTCAATTAGTTTTGCCGGGAAGTCTATTAAAAAATGAGGGAAAAAAATGAAAGGGCATGATGCAACAATTGGTCAAAATCAATGGTCTGGCTTTGAAATTCTGCCAAAAATCGAATAAAAATCGGAGCTCAATGAAACAAAAGGCGTTTTTTTAAATGAAAAACGACAATGAAGGGAATGAGGACAGACCGGAGTTGCAAATCAAAATAGAAAACAAACGACCGATCATTCAGTGAAGTAACTTATTTTTGGACGAAATGCGAAAAAATCGATTCTTAGTATTGCTTTCATAAATTCATATCTCTGTATTTTTACCCCCTTAATTTACATTGACAAATCGTCGAAAATCTATGGAATGTACATCCTTAAGGTAGCTATCCGGAAAAAATGCCAAAATACGTAAACATTAATTTTATCTCCCCCTCCAATGTGTCACCCGTTCCATTCGCCTTAATGCACCCTTTCTAAACGTTGGGTGGGAGCAGGAAAAATAAAGAGGTGGTTCATTTAAGGCGTTACCCCCACTTGTAGCGCAAAAAAGGCCTTTTTCATGAATTTTTTTAAAGAAAACTACAAAACTTTTTTAATCGATCAATATACCATCTTAAAGAACACATCTTGAAGAACTTTCAGTAATTTTTTTATTGAAAAATATTACATTGTTTAGTGGCAAATGGCCGTCAATGAAATAATGTTTTTATATACACGGTTTGCGGTGACCAACATTGCGGCGAAGTGGATCATCTGAAAAAAAAAATGCGGATGGATTTAGTCAAATATAAGTATAAACTACTCTTTAATCGAAGGATTTTAAAAAATATTCATTTTTCGCAAAATGGCGGACAGTCAGAGTTAATGGTTCGATTTTAACGAAAAAAAACGGCCGTTTTTTGGCTATAAAACGGCCATTTTTTTTTCGAAAAAAAAAATCGAACGATTAAAGACTACATTTGTATGTATTAAATAAGCCTGCAAAATTTCAAGAAGATCGGTTCATTAGTGTTCGAGTAATCTTGGTCACCGACTTCAGAAATGCCATTTTGAGAAAAACGCGTTTAAAGTTTCAATTTCAATTTACACGAAGAAAATATTTGTTTTTTTGTAAACTTACATAGAGTCATCTATTCCGGGCCCATACAGAAGTATGGGCCCGGATACTTATACTTCAAAAAAATGTAATAAAAAAAATCGATTTTTTCAAAATCGCAAGTGGGGGTAACCCCTTAAGATCAATGCATCAACGGCGGCACTTGGTTTAAATAATAACTTAATTGTTTATCAATATTTGTCAACAACAAAAAACTCAAACTTGGCAGGACTCTACATTAATTGTGCGTGAGAGCCTGACCTCGTAATTCCAATTGGAATGACGTCGGAAAAAAAGATTGAAAACCGACCAGTTATTTGGGTCCCAGCAGAAGCGGACCCATTAGGTCCGAAATGGAGCTTTTTTGCGGGAATTTTTTTAGAAGGGAAAAAACAAGTGAGCTCAGTAAACATTGAGGTATCTTTTCATTTATATTTGAAATGTACAAAAAAAAAAATGTTCCACATGAAATAATAAATGACTGCAGATTTATCAGCCTATTCCATGTGCGTCTTGCCACTGCAGTCCCCAATCGGCGGGAACGATACAGCTCGTAATTCTTGGCTGGAACAAAAAAACCAATAAAATCTTCAATTATCATATATTTTTCTTCTGGGTGAATTAAGAAAAAGCTGAAAAAACCGTAAAATTATAACTATTCGCAGGTTTAAAAAAATGTGTTTAAAAAAAAGACTTTAACGTACTATAAAAATTATTTAAAAAGACTTTTTCAGTGACTTTTTTAATTCACTTAGAAAAATATTTCATACTGGCTCCGGCCTCAATGGGCTACACGTACGTAGGTGGGTAAAAAATTGCATTTACCAAAAATATTTTTCTTTGATAGAATCACCTTTTAGCTATATTCCCTGAAAATTTCATTCAAATATTCCTAAAATTGAAGGAGCTACAACTTCTAACCGTCGGCCGGACGAGCGGTAACAGCACCATACTTCAAACTTTAAGGGGAGGGTATTGGTTTCAGCGTGAAAAAAAAACACTTTTTTGCGATTTTTTTCATCTATCTGGATAGAGTAAATTTATTGAAACCTTTGGTACATTGTTAAGTGTCATTTTAAGAACATTCCGTGAAATTTGTACGCGAAAATATCCACAAACAAGCCGATGCCGCGTTTCTCTCGAAACCACTTTTTCAAAGTCCGTGTTCACTGCCATTTGAAAACTACATGACCGATTTATTTTGAACTCGGTACACACTTTCTACATATAAAATACCTCCCCCGAACGGTTAGTTTGAGATTTTTTTTGCATTGACGGGATTTTCCACCCCCAAAATGGCGGAATTTTTCGTGAAAAATAGCACTTTTGACTTTACATGACTACCAAAAATTTAGAAATGAAAAAAAATTTATCAAAGACCGTTGGGGGGGAGGATTTGATGATACTTTGACTAAATTTTAATGGTACTTGATTTCAGATAATTTCTAGCTGAGATACAGTGAACACCGCAAAACGTGTTTTTCCAAAGGCTTTATCACCGGCTTGTTTGTGGATATTTTCGCATACAAATTTCACGGAATGTTTTTGAAATGATACTTAACAATGTACAAAAGGTTTCAATAAATTTACTCTATCCATATAGATGAAAAAAATTCGCAAAAAAATGTTTTTTTTACGTCTACCCTCCCCATAACGCGTTTTTCTCGAAACACTGTTTTGAAAGTCGGTGGACATGATATCTCGTGAACCACTTGATGGATCGTTTTCAAATTTACAGGAGATCCGATAAGAAACAATTAAAGGTCGTTGACGATCTCAAATTTCTAAAATCGATTTTCATTTTCTACTAGTTACGTTAAATCGACGACTTTTTTCATAGATTTTGTATGCCCGAGTTTCAATTCGTCGCCACGTTGTTAAAAAAAAATATTTCAAAAATCGACGATCGTCAACGACTCGTATTTATTGTTAACTTAAATAACCCGTTTGGTCTTTAGATTTCGACTAAACCGTTCAAGCTGGAGAGTGTCCACCGCCGAACGTCGCGACAAAAAATTCATCCTCTGCCGGCGTCCATGTTTTTGTTGTTTTTCTGTATTTTTTCAAAAGGCTCTAACTATATGTACCTTTGTGTAAAAAAATGCGTTTCTTTTTTCACCAACCGTTGCTCAGAAAAAAAATTTGGAATGTGACCATTTTTTCGGACCTCAAGGTAGATGCTGCCCCTTAAATCGACCAGTTTTTTTCGGTCCAAAGCTAACGAAGATCCATTATTTCCCAAAACAGCTACCGATCCCGAGGTCGCTGTTATCAACCGCCCAAGTAAAAAAAGCGATGGCAACTTATGAAATTATCGAACAATTATTGATTCTTTCAACCACGAAATTCCAATAATCGTGTCAAAAGATATTTCACTTTTCGACAAAGTACAGAAGACCCTTTCCTCGAATAACGGAAGTCGTATATTAATTATTTCATTCGAAACTTCCATCGACGATTTCCGGTCTACAGGAAGCTCGGAATCTCGTAAAAATTGAATTTCCGATGGGCTCGATTACGATGTATCTTTCCTAGACATCATCGGTGGCTCGGTGAGTAAAGAAGAGCCGCAGCCAACGTACGAGGGAAAAAAACAACCGTGTTCAAACACCGTATAACAAGGGACGTTGTTGCTGGTTACTATGAGGCGAATGAGCGAACGAACCGTGCAAAACGAACGAGCAGTAGAGGGGGCAGGTCCTGTGTAGGATCCTCTGCAAGAATAAGAGCTCCATCAACTCATTCGTCAGTTCTTTTATGCGAAATCAAGCTCATTCCTGCACTCGACCCAAATGGTCTTGACGTTTGCATCATTGGAACACAACGAAATTTCGTTTCTTATATTTTGATATCCTCATTTGTATTATTATTCATCATTTTTTTTACAAATTCAAATTCTAGATCTTTGAATAAGCAAACTGAAGAACGATTAATAAATTTTCGTATCAAATATTCGGCGACAAAAGTTCGAGCAATTGAAAAATAATAATTTCCATTGCATTCCAACGGTGCAAACTTCAATCTCATTTACCCAGTTACTTTTTTCCAAGGATCAATCCCTACTTTTAGTAAATAAAGTATAAAAATCGGCATGTCAGCTGGTGAACTCTTTTTTTTTAATTATACCATTATCAATGGTGGTAAATTGGAAAATATTCTTCGGCCCTTGTTCACTGGACTCTTTGTAATTTTTCGAAAGTTAAAAAATTTAAATACCATTTCTTTTTTCCGTTTTTCCTGAAATATGAATATTTACAGAGGCTGAAAAATTAATTTTCAAGGTTCAAAAAACGTATTCACATAATCTCTAGGTCGAAGAAACATGAATCATTTCAACAATGATAATGATTCGTGATGATTTCCCTCTGAAAAGTATTTTCTAATGCAACTCCCCTTCCTCGAGCAGTTGTTTTTTTATTATTTTCTTTATTAGAAACGTGTAGCATCGGCGTCTTTAGTACGCGACCCGGAATGACGTTTATCCATCTCTGAGAGCCTGGAAGGAGATCGTCACGAGTGAGCCAGCACGAGAAAGAGGTGTGCAATACTGTGTACATTCACGTACTCATACATGTACCTACATATAGACGTACAGACACCTACAAACACATTATATATATATATATATATATATATATATATATATATATATATATATATATATATATATATATATATATATATATATATATATATATATATATATATATCGAACCCGTTATATCTACGAAACGTGGCGACCATCACACCTGGCTGTTTTGAGGACTGTCCTTAAGGGAGGGGGGGGGGGGGGGGATACCGTTAGGCGAGGAAAAATTGCTGATTTTCATGATTTTTTTTAAAGAAAAGATTTCTTTACTATTTTCGAGACTTAGGGTACGTTTTATTACTACTTTTGCGTGTTACATGGTATTTTTTTAAATCTTCATAAATGGAGGAGGAGGTATGGCATGGTCTTCTAAACGGGTTGCGGCGGATGATGTCAGACGGCGGGACACGTAACGCCGGCGGGATTAATCTGAAAACAACACCAACGAAGATTTATCTTTCATTAACACTCATACGCTGAATATGAACCAAGAAAAAGTGAGAAATGTTGAAAATCGATTAAATGGTACGCTTTGAAACAAAAAGATTGAAATTTCCAAAAAAATGTCTACATTTTGCAATAAAAAAGACTGTTTTTTTTACAAATTTTCAAAAACATTTAGGTTCATGTTTTAGACAATAAGGTTATAAGGATTTGTACCAAATTTCATCAGAATCGGTCGATCAGTTTTTCAGCTATACGTCACGCCAGTTTTGAAAATGGAGTTTAGAAAACCGTGCGATACCTCCGTCATTTTTATAGATTAATAAAAAAAAATGTCACAGCTTTTTCTTTCATTAACACTCACGCAGAATATGAACCAAGAAAAAGTGAGAAATGTTGAAAATCGATGAAATGGTACGCTTTGAAACAAAAATATTGAAATTTCCAAAAAATGCGTACATTTTGCAATAAAAGAATACTTTTTTTTACAAATTTCCAAAAACATTTAGGTTCATGTTTTAGACAATAAGGTTATAAGGATTTGTACCAAATTTCATCAGAATCGGTCGATCAGTTTTTCAGCTATACGTCACGCCAGTTTTGAAAATGGAGTTTAGAAAACCGTGCGATACCTCCGTCATTTTTATAGATTAATAAAAAAAAATGTCACAGCTTTTTCTTTCATTAACACTCACGCAGAATATGAACCAAGAAAAAGTGAGAAATGTTGAAAATCGATGAAATGGTACGCTTTGAAACAAAAATATTGAAATTTCCAAAAAAATGCGTACATTTTGCAATAAAAGAATACTTTTTTTTACAAATTTCCAAAAACATTTAGGTTCATGTTTCAGACAATAAGGTTAGAAAGCTTTGTACCAAATTTCTCCGGAATCGGTTGATTAGTTTTTTAGCTATGCGTCACGACAGTTTTAAAAATGGAGTTTAGAACACCGTGTTATACGTCCGTCATATTTTAAGATTAATAAAAATTAAAAAAATACCATGTAACAGCCAAAAGTAGTAATAAAACATAGTCTCAAAAATGGTGAAGAAATGGTTCCTTTTCAAAAAAATCATGAAAATCAGGACATTTTTTCTTCGTCTGAAGGTCTCTCCCCTCAAACTTTTTTCCTTCGACGACTCGGTGATTTCGGGCCCAGGCCAGTCCTTGAAATGATCCCAATGATAATATGCTCACATTTATCAAAAGGTTATTTCGAAGACATTGGATTTTCGATAGTATTGCGTATCGGAAAGAGCTGATACGAGGACAGTCCTCGAAATTAAATATCTTCAAAATGACCATTCCCTATGTGTAATACGTACGTATTTATACAAGCACGTTATACGCGTGTATGTATGTATGTATGTAGAAAGAATAGGAGCAATATGGGAGAGACGGTACGCAGTGAATTGCTAGACGGCCTTGTCAGCGCCTCTCAATTTTCTCTCGTGCGTCTTTTGCGACACTCTTGTACGTACCTATATCCCCATCGTGTGTACATATTGGGTATTACCACTTGCTTAGGCTCAGTTACGCCAGGCTCCTTGCACGAAGTACGTATAAAATGTTGAATGAGTGAGCCAGCTTCAAATATGATGACATTTTTATTTCTACGACCTATTTTGTTTACTGTTATTGGGGGTTCCTTTTTTTTGGAGACGATCCTGTGTTTGCATAAACTTGGGACATAAAAAACTGGTTGATATTGAATATTTTTTTCTGGCGAGAATATTGGGATGATGAGGTCGGAATTTTAGACACAATTAATAAATAGTCTTGCCAAGTTTGAGTTTTTTTTTCGTTGAAAAATATTGATAAGCAACGATGTTATTAATTGAGCAACCGTTGCTGCATGGCGAATCGGTGAAGGTGCTTTTGGCAACCAGGCTGCTTCAAGGAGGCAGGTCTCTTTATAATTATCAAAAATGTTATTTTTTTGCATAAAATATTAGTCGAACATCTGTAGAATAGGCCCCGGAATCACAAAATTATCGGTAGGTCGTTGAGTCACAAAATTGTTGAGCCTTGGAACTTTAAACGCGTTTTTCTGAGAACCAGTTTTTCATTTACCTCGTACGAGATAACTGAAAAACTATCCGATCGATCATTTTGAATTTTTTTTACACTTTTACATGACATAATTACCGTCCATTTAAACCTAAAGTTTCTTTAAAATAATGGGAAATAAGACTACTTTTCCATTAACAAACACTATACTAAAAATTCAATAAAAAATAGAGCATTTTTTCAAACCCGTATCATTTTTCGAATTTTCACTTTCCTTTGGGTTTCTTAGGTTCATATAGAGCGTGTGAGTCTCTGAAATCTGAAACTTCTTGGCTCGGCTGTTTCAGACCAATGCACCAGACGCTAGATTGTACGCAGTGGAACAACTCAGGTGGCATCCTGAAGGCTGTGTCGTGCAGCCACCACTTTTATACATAAAAAAATGAAGAAAAAAACACTAAAAGGTGTAATATGTACATTCCGTTTTAATTACGTAGAATAAATAGTTTCGAAGCAAAAAATCATGAAAATTCGCTTATTTTTGGCTGCCTAAATGGATCTCCCCCCTCAAGTATAATAATAAAATTTTCGTATGACCGGATACATTTCTAATACTTTGTAAATTACGAAAATGGCAGGCTGTAGAAAAAACATGTCGATTCGACAAAAAAAGACAATTTTAATCATGCGTTATTGATCAATGGATAAAAATATTAAAAAATCATTCGGCCATACGATAAAAAATATTATAAACTACACTCAGTCCAAACTTGAAATGAGTCGAGCGAATAGATTATCCGATACGACTCGCACCGTTTCATAAAACATCATTTCGACAAAAATGCCAAAGAAAAAAACGAGCAAATCGCCGGGGGCCGCGCAATG
>CALYCA010000036.1:0-5000 GCA_944452715.1 Ophion slaviceki | reverse complement strand
TAAAGAAAACTACAAAACTTTTTTAATCGATCAATATACCATCTTAAAGAACACATCTTGAAGAACTTTCAGTAATTTTTTTATTGAAAAATATTACATTGTTTAGTGGCAAATGGCCGCCAATGAAATAATGTTTTTATATACACGGTTTGCGGTGACCAACATTGCGGCGAAGTGGATCATCTGAAAAGAAAAATGCGGATGGATTTAGTCAAGTATAAGTATAAACTAGTCTTTAATCGAAGGATTTTAAAAAATATTCATTTTTCACAAAATGGCGGACAGTCAAAGTTAATGGTTCGATTTTAACGAAAAAAACGGCCGTTTTTTGGCTATAAAACGGCCATTTTTTCGAAAAAAAAAATCGAACGATTAAAGACTACATTTTTATGTGTTAAATAAGCCTGCAACATTTCAAGAAGATCGGTTCATTAGTGTTCGAGTAATCTTGGTCACCGACTTCAGAAATGCTATTTTGAGAAAAACGCGTTTAAAGTTTCAATCTCAGTTTACACGAAGAAAATTTTTTTTTTTGTAAACTTACATAGAGTCATCTATTCCGGGCCCATACAGAAGTATGGGCCCGGATACTTATACTTCAAAAAAATGCAATACAAAAAAATCGATTTTTTCAAAATCGCAAGTGGGGATAACCCCTTAAGTAGATTTTCGGTTCGCGCTACGCTTACGAGAAACGAGCGCGCGTGCGGCTTCTAGCGGTTACTCCGAGAACTACGGGTTTCCTCACACCTATAAATTCGGTGGCGCTCGGCTATGATTTGGTTGAATTTTTTCAACCAAATGCGCAAGAAACAAATTTTATTTTCGCATAATTTTTTAGCCAATTCAGACATTTGCTTAATATTTTTCAATCAAAATAAAATATTAATATTTTAACGAATAATTTACTTGAAAATCAATATCGGATATGGTGACAAAAATAACATATTAACTCGATGGAAATTTAATCTGAATCAAACGAGCGAAAATCAATTTTTCTTGTATACTCGAATCAACAATATTCATGTTATGAATCAAAACGTTTTTTTTGTTCGTTGCAGAAAATGCATTCAAAACTATATAATTTGTTCGCGATAATTTTTTAGTAGGTTTCAATAATATATTGTTCTCGGCTAACAATATATCTTTTGAGTGAAAAATAACTATCAATTTTATCATGTTATTAACGTCAATAGCGTTTTGTTTGGACTAACAAATCCGATTATTTACATCAACAATTTTACAATTGAGACAATGAAATTTCATTCAATAACACCGATGATATTGGATCAATGATTTTTTTTCTCAGTGTACCTACGTGTGGTATTGAGGGGAAAATGAGAACCGACGGTGTGGTGGAGGAATGGCCCGAGCCAATACTTCGATGGGTGACCGCTCATGTCAGCCACGCGCTGACATGCGCACCAACCCCCGAGCGAGAGGCTGTTTTTACTGAGCTTTCGATGCTAACGATCCGTGCCAACGGATGTGTTCGTAATAGCCTCCAAGGGCATACTAAGGAACATTGCCCGTGCAGAAATTGTATGGGTCCAATTGGATTCCCATACTTGTCCCTACTTCCGGATACGGATCCGATGGGTCACCATATTGGATCCTAATAGTGAAACGTCACGGTCGTACTTGGATTCTTGTCGGGATTCCCTCATTGGAATCTAGTGTACGATTCCAATTTGGATCACAAAGGATTCCCACATTATCGAACTGAATCCGATACGATTATTGATGGATCCCATCGCATTCTGTACGTTGAATTTTTTAAACAAAATATATAGATATAAGGGGTGTCTCAAAATGACCTGATATTCAAAATTGCGCGCCATTTTTTTTTTGACGAACATTGAGTACTAATCTTTGACAACTGGCGTCAGGAAGTATTGAGGTTTAGTCGTGGAGAATTACAAGATCGAGCAACGCATAGAAATTGTTATTGGCTGTTATTGCATAGTTATTGCAGACGAAGTTTCATGGTCGTGTTATCTCGCGCCGCGGCGATGTCAATTGGCCACCAAGATCGTGCGATTTGACACCATTGGACTTCTTTCTTTGGGCTTTTCTGAAAGGAAAAGTGTATGCCAATGATCCACAGACCACTGCGGAGCTCGAAGAAGCAATTGGACGCGCCATTAATGAAATTAGTCCCCAATTGTGCCAAAATGTTATTGAAAATTTCGTCAAAAGAGTGAACGTTTACAAACAGGGACGAGGCGGCCATTTATCGGATATTGTGTTCCACACATGACCTCCATGTTTGTATCTTATATTAAGGGGTTACCCCCACTTGGAATTAAAAAAAATCCATTTTGTTTTATTGCATTTTTTTGAAGTGCAATTTGAAGTGCAGTTTTTTTTGATGCCCGGAATAGATGACTCTATGTAAGTTTACAAAAAAAATATTTTCTTCGTGTAAACTGAAATTGAAACTTTAAACGCGTTTTTCTCAAAATGGCATTTCTGAAGTCGGTGACCAAGATTACTCGAACACTAATGGACCGATCTTCTTGAAATTTTGCAGGCTTATTTAATACATAAAAATGTAGTCTTTAATCGTTCGATTTTTTTTTCGAAGAAAAAAAATGGCCGTTTTATAGCCAAAAAACGGCCGTTTTTTTCGTTAAAATCGAACCATTAACTTTGACTGTCCGCCATTTTGTGAAAAATGAATATTTTTTAAAATCCTTCGATTAAAGACTAGTTTATACTTATATTTGACTAAATCCATCCGAATTTTTTTTTCAGATGATCCACTTCGCCGCAATGTTGGTCACCGCAAACCGTGTATATAAAAACATTATTTCATTGACGGCCATTTGCCACTAAACAATGTAATATTGTTCAATAAAAAAAGTACTGAAAGTTCTTCAAGACGTGTTCTTTAAGATGGTATATTGATCGATCAAAAAAGTTTTGTAGTTTTCTTTAAAAAAATTCATGAAAAAGGCCTTTTTTTGCACTACAAGTGGGGGTAACGCCTTAAAATAAAAAGATTCGTGCTTTTTTAAAAAATAATACATTTTATTAATAAATTAAAATGTCAGGTCATTTTGAGACACACCATAGAAAAAGAGTGGACCCTAAGGGAAGGTTCTGCTTTGTTGGGCCAAAAAATGTTCGATTTTTCACCAATTTTTGATGCGAAAAGTATTAAATATAGAATGTTGATATTTGGTATGTTGACTAAGCGGTCTTTATTGAACATCAAAATATTTGTTAAAGTTTGACCCAACATGGTGGTGGGAGTGGGAGGAGCTACGTATGTCGATGCGCGGGCGATGACATTCTTCGCTTGCGGAAGTCCTAAGTCCCGGACAGGTGATCTGAAGCAAAAAATCAAACATATTTTCACTTTGTACAATATTCTGTTTAAGTTGACCTAGAATCAAGAAGAAAAATTGAAAAATTAAAAATAGTTAGCAAAAAACCGCGAAAATTTTTGGAAAAAAAACAACCTTCCTTCCGATCGCTCACATTTTTTGGCCCAACAAGGCAGAACCTTCCGTTAAAAAAGGATAGCTCAAAAATCGAGTGGAATGACATCACTGAAAATCCACGTTAATTATCGTTTGTTGTTTATCTTACTCCACTTTGGCATACGCGCAGGTTATGTTTCAACACGACGACCTTCTTCTCGTGACTTTTCACATGTTTTCGATCCGAACGTGGCAAGAATTCTCAAGCTTCGTTCATCGGGGAACAGTGCAGAATCCAATTGGATCCCCACACGGAGAAAACAAGGGCCTCGAAGTTTAGAATCAATACTATGCTTCTAAAAAAAATATCATTAAATATCAAAAAGTATTGAATGGAAGATAAAAATTGTAATTGTGGTATAGTAATAATGAAGAAATTTTAATTTTAACCTACGATATGGCACGTAAACTGATACAAATAATACATTTTATTCGGCATATTGTGATTTTTTGTAGTATTCAAAAAATATTTCGCCCACATGATTGGAACAATTAGTTTCCAGTATTGTACAAAAAGTATGGTATAAAGAGTCACATTTTACCAATAACTTCGTAATCTTTTTCGCTATACGCCGAAGATTTGTGCTATGCGTATAGTGGGATCTATGCATACACGAAGATTCATGCTATACGTATAGTAAAATCCATACGAAAATATAGCGAGTAATAAAGGTTGGCATTTTTAGGTAATAAAGGTTGGCGGGTGCATCTTAGAAAGGATAAGTTTTAGAGATATTAAAGTTTGCATCGTTGGGGTGCAACGAAACTTTCATAGCCCGAACTTTTATTTTCGACAAATTTGGACTACGAAAATGTTTCAAACGTTATTGAGGATTCTCATCAGAAATCTGCAGCTAAAATTTGCAGGACCAGATTTTGGATCGTGAAGAAAATGAAAAAACACAAATTAAGAATGAATTTTCGTTTCGTCGATGCAAACTTCAACACCGTAGGTTTTTTTGGGAGCCGATATCCAATACCGATTGGGAATTTCAAATAAAAAAATGCTAAAACTACGTCAATCGGAAAATAGCGCGGAATTCACTGGGATTCCAATATAGACTCCCTACGCGGTGTCTCTATCAAATTCCTATAGGGATGTAGTAGGATCTGGGGACTCCCCAGGAAATGTCTTCCGGATGGAAGAAAAGAAGAAATCCAATAAAATTGTTAACGGGCTACCTAGACGCCTCTACCTAGAAGCCCGAAAATAATTGCCAAATTGCAATTTTTTCTGGAAACAATTGGTGAAAAAGCGCAATTTTTTAACACAAAGGTACATATAGTGCGAGCCGTTGAAAAAGTCACCGAGAAATACAGAAAAACATGGCCGCTGGCAGATGATAACATTTTTTTCGCGACGTTTGCAGGTGGACCCTCGCCAGTTTAAACGGTCCATCCGAAGTCGAAAAACCAAACGGGTTATTCAAGGTAACAATAAATACGAGTCGTTGACGATCGTCGATTTTCAAAATCATTTTCTTTAACGACGTGGCGACGAATGGAAATTCG
>CALYCA010000035.1:12500-28044 GCA_944452715.1 Ophion slaviceki | reverse complement strand
GATAATTAATCATTTTTGTTCATTAATTTTTCATGAAAACAATCCGTTTTTTAATCAAATTTACATTTCCAAATGCTGCAACTACGAAAATCAAGAAAAACTACGGGGGACCTGCGATCCATCAATCTGGGTTGGTCTTGATGTAAGAACGAAGATCCTGCGTATGGCGAGGGCAACACATTGGTGGAAATTTAGAATTTTCGCTCCTCCGCCGAAAACGTGGCCATAATTCAAGAACACGGAGGTCCTGGTGGTTCGTATTAATAATAATTGATTTACGGTATTCACGAGTGATTTTTCTAGCGTTACCTTGGCGGAAATTTGCTCGAAGCGGGCAAACCGCGGACCTAGGTTCCTCTCGCGGTTGAGGAGCTTCCGGTTTACCTTGGCCTTTCCTTCATTGCATATATCTGTCCTTTAAGGAGAGAGATACCATTAGGCAAGTAAAAAATTTGCTGACTTTCATGATTTTTTCTTTGTTTAATATTCCTTCATTATTTTTTAAACTTAGGGTTTGTTTTATTACTACTTTTGGCAGTTACATGGTATTTTTAAAAAATAATCTTCAAAAATGCTGGAGGTATGGCACGATCTTCTAAACTGCATTTTCAAAACTGGCGTGACGTTTCCTAAATGTTTTTGAAAATTACAAAGAAACATTTTTTTTGGAAACTGGGGCCATTTTTTTCGGGAAATTCGATCCTCTTGTTTCAAAGCGTACCGCTCCATCAGTTTTCAACATTTCGCACTTTTTCTTGGTTCATATTCTGCGTATGAGTATTAACGAAAGAAACATTTTTGTTGGCTTTTTTTCAGATAAATGCCGCCGACGCTACGTATCACGCCGTCTGACAACATCCGCCGCAACCCGTTCAGAAGACCGTGCCATACCTCCGCCATTTTTAAACATTATTTTTTTTTGATTCCATGTAACAGGTAAAAGTAGTAATAAAACAAACCCTAACACCCGTATTCATAGTCGTTCCTTGAGAAATAAGGCCTCCTTGTTCGTTGTTCTGAACAAAGAACAAGGAATAAGGATTCCTCAAGGTACATCTATGAATACGGGTGTAAGTCTCTAAAATGGTGAAGAAACCTTTCCATGGCCTGAGGCCACTCTAGAGGCCGAAAAAATAGGATTTTGGGGGATTTTTTTTCAGAAAAACTACAAAATAAATCGAGATTACAAACAAGGGTGTTTATCATACATATCAGTGACTGTATACAATAATTTTTTTAAGCGATTAATTTCAAAATGGCGGCTGTGCAGCGTTTATCTCAAAACTGCATTTTTTAAGTTGGCCGGAAACATAACTCAGACAATTTTCAACCGATTCACTTGAAATGTTGAATATATCTTGAAAAATACATTGTCTATGGGAGTACGTAGGATTTTTTTTATATTGCATAGTTCATATGTTATTAACAATTATCTGACGATTTTTAGGCAAATTTTTCACTTTCCACTTTAGAAGTGCGCCATTTGGCCAAAAATCAATATATCAAAAAAATCCCACGTACTTCTATAGCAGTTATTATATATAATCGAAAAAAATTCATTGACTCATTACAATTAAAAAATTACAGGAGCTGTTTGTCCGGCCGTGAACCCTGGAAAAACGGAGACGTCATAGCAAAAACGCTGCACTGCCGCCATTTTGAAATAAATCGCTTCAAAAAATTATTGTACACCAGTCGCTGATATGTATGATAAACACCCTTTTTTGTAATCTCGAATTATTTTGTAGTTGTTCTGAAAAAAAATCCCCAAAAAGCCTATTTTTTCGGCCTCTAGAGCAGCCTGACCCCTTAAACAAAAAAAATCTTGAACATCAGCTATTTGTCCTCGTCTAAAGGTATCTCCCCCCTCAAAATTACTTTCACACGATGATCGCAACTTCTGCGGTTCTACTCGGGTCAAGATGAAAGGTGAAACATTCTGCAAGTGATTATCTTCACCGACCAAAGCTTTAGAAAAAAACCTCCAGCCGTTTTTTGAGGACACTCCAATGTTGGAGTCAACCTCCAGTTATTGGAGGACACTCCAATGTTGTCCATTCTCATAGCTGACTAAGTGGAGATATCTTGAAGACATGTCACTTTCTTCCAGGGAGGAACGAGCCACGAGAGAGCAGGATGCGAGGAATCAAAGCCGCATCGGGTGTCGACGTGTCACGCGGCAAGCGATCGAAACGCCGAAGAGTGGACGGAGTGGGGGAAGCCGTTGGTGGGGGAACGGGCAAAGACGGGAGCCGGGAAAGGGACGTTTGACGAGTTTAGGTATAAATAGAGAGAGAGGGGAGAGAGAGAGAGAGAGAGAGAGAGAGAGAGAGAGAGAGAGAGAGAGAAAGAGAGAGAGAGAGAGTAAATAGGTTGAGGGATGAGACGAACACGGTTAGGTGAGAGCGCCATACGGACGGGCCATTTAAACTTCTCATCCCCGGAAACCGCGCCTGTCCGTATTCTGACTTATACCCGGGCATCGTTCAACCCCGACGACGACCACGGGATCCTTTGCCTTTCTCTCTCTCTCTCTCTTTCTCTCTCTCTCTCTCTCTCTCTCTCTCTCTCTCTCTCTCTCTCTCTCTCTATCGCTTTCGCTCTCTGCCTTGCTCATGACTCCCCTTTCGGTTTCTCAACCCGATCCATATAGTACCAGGCCACAGCCGGGGCGTGTAAAGCACGGGAACATTTTTCAGCGCTCAAACGCCAGGAACCGTCAACGAGCTGCCTTATGGTTGGAAACACGTCTTCAAACCTTTTTCGCATTAGGGAAACGCAAATAGATTTATAAAGTGAGTCGTCGGACTTTGAGGGAAATATTCGATGCTGTTTTTTTTTTTTCTCTCGATTAAACACGTTTTCCACGGGACTGCGACATTATCATCTTGTCTGAGAGCTGCAACGGCGAAATGACACTCGGTCGGTAAAAAAACGTTGCGAAATTATGATATTGAAATCTGCGAAGGTGGAATGCACGGCATTTTTTTTCTCATTGCACACCTTTTTTCGGCTCGAAACTACGATAAACTTTTATGGAGGCGGGACACCACTGGGGCGGGTACAAAAACGATTTTGTTGCATTTTCTTCAAGTATAGATATTGAAGAATATGTGAAAAATACTTCTGGTTAAAATATTGAGAGTGACCTTGTTACAGACGATTGTGTGAGGCCAGGTAGCGCAACGATTTACGTATGCTAAAACTTCCAATCGCATTTTTCTCGAAACGACTTTTCTCGACCTGGCCAAAAAAAACAACATTTACAAAATTGCTATGGTTATCGCTGTACGTAACCGATTTTTACAAATTTAGTATTTTCTTAGGCCCCGAATATAAGTAAAAATGTTGTCTAAAATACACCTTTTTTAATACCCGCATTTTGTGATTTTTTAAAACAGTAAACGTAGTTTAAACGTAGAACGACAACTACATTTATGTAGATTATAATACATTTTTATTTTCCAGACCAGCCGTTGTTCAGTTATCTTTATTATACCTCAATAACGTTGTTAATTTTTTTTAAATAAAAGTTTTCACGAAATAAGTCAAATGTATGCTTAATAACATACCATTTTTCCTGAATCTCAAATAAATAATCTATTCGACCAAAAAAATCGGAAAAAACGGTCTCTTTTCGGCCCGTCACAGTGGTGTTCTCCCTTAAGATCATGAGGCCTAGAGCCTAATGCTATCGAAAATACTTTGCTGGCAATAAAAATGGAGAAAAATGAATTCAAAAAAAGAATTTCCGTTGCGATGCAAACTTTAACAGCATGCTCAATTCTCTCAAAAACCGGTTGCATTTTTGGAATAATGAGAGAACGCTCGAGTCGACCTCGCAAGAACTTCGGAGGTGAGTTTAACGTAGACTTATCTAAGTATACAAAAATTGACAAATATTACACAAAGTGCAACTATTTCATGGCATTGAAAATGTAATCAGACTTCTCGGGCAATAAAAAACAGGCACATGTAAATAATATAAGTTGATTTTTATAATTAAAAAAAAACATTGATACATTGAGGTATATAATTGGGTTTGTTTGGATTTATTCGGGTTTATTTGTATAATAATTGTTATATAATTCTTGTAATATATTTTCAATAAAAGTCGTAATATAATGTTTAAATTAATAACAATATTAGAATTGGGTGGGGAGAGGGTATTTTTCAACCAATCACAGCCATTCAGCATGTCGCAGCTCCCCCCACTCTACTGCAAGTGGAGTGGGGGTAGCGTTAGTTTCTTGTGACGTCCAACTCAGACCCCTATACCCAGCCTACCTCAACAAACATATACAGTTTTAAAAGCATTTTCAATGCTAAATGTTCAATGCTAAAAAATCAGTTTTACATTCATCGCTGAGACTTTTTTTTTGTTTTTTTTTTCAGAAACAAAAATGGTGAAGATAGGAAATGGATTTTTAGTTCTCTCTGACACTCAATGTCACGTGATGAATCTCTGTCTCGAGCCCGAACAAAATATAGCGAAAGTGTAAACGCCTAGGACAACTTTTTTCTTTGACAATTGTCCATTATTACACATGCGAAATTGAGGCTTCTTGTGTCATGATATTCGAAAACGAGGGTTCGAGAAAGCGGGTCTCTCATCTACTCTGGGATTTTTAGGGGGTTGGATTTAAAAAAAGGGCATGAAACGCGTCGACGCCCGCGCATAATTTTATTCATTTTTCTTGGCGAAAAAACGAGGGTGAGTAAAGACAGATGGGGGGGGGGGGCGTCGATCCTTCGTTCCTCTTCGTTTGCGTATGGTAATCCAAACTCTCGAGTTTTCGACATTCACAGCGGGAAATCATAGCGGCGTGCACGTTTTTCCGTGAGTTACCGAAACGTCCGGCCTTCTTCTCGTATTCACAATTTTCACGCTCACGAATTTCGCCGTCTGAATATTATTAGTAATTAACGAAAAGAACCCGGCTCTTTGCTCTGGCCAACGCACGCGGTGGTCTCGATTTCCTCATCTGTACAAAACCGAGACAAATCTCAACACCGCCGTAGTTTTGTCGCTACACCACCAGCGGCAGGCCTCCTTTGAATTGGTAATGCTCGTCGCCACGAGCTTGGCTAGAATAATTTTGCACACTTAAGCACAAAAAGAAGAGGAAAAAAAACGACGTGAATGCATGACGCAGCGACGACGACGTGAGGCATAATCAACGATATAGATCGAGTTCTTTTCCTTTTTCTCACTCTCTTCATTTTTGCATTTTTTCACCTTTTTCGTCCGAATGAATCGTAGTCAATTATCACTGTCGAAGTTCGTATGAAGAATAATGTGTCCGAAAATGAAGCAATACAATCACTCTTCGGATATTTTTTTTTGTTTTTCAATTTACACGTAGGCGAATTTTGTTTGCAATTTTTTCTGTAACACTTTTTGTTGGTCCGGTTTGAGTAAAATATTAATCGGTTGATTTGTTAACCGATTTATTTAAACCAGACAACGGTAAATTTCTGGGGTTGAAAAATTTGGAAAAATGGAAGAAAGTCTGATTTTAAATAGTAAAGAAGATCATTGTATCAACAACAACATTTAAATATAATTAAAATCGAATTAACAGATAATTTATTTACTGAGAATTTACTTCAGAATTTTTTTACTGAGGGTTGTTTCGAAAAATGTAGAAAAAATCGGGGTGTCTTTTAGAGTCAATGGAATTGAGTTTAAAAAATTAATCGAATTGGCGGGGGTCAGGAAAAAAGTCCACCGGATTCACGTGGAATATCTCATATATAAAATAGTGACCGCATAACGACTCGAATTGGAGTATATATATATATATATATATATATATATATATATATATATATATATATATATATACACTCCAATTTTATTATTTATTATTATATATTATATATTATTTATATATATATATAAATATATAAAATAGTGACTGCATACCGACTCGAATTGTTATGCAGTCACTATTCGAGTCGTTATGCAGTCACTATTTTATATATGAGATATTCCACGTGAATCCGGTGGACTTTTTTCCTGACCCCCGCCAATTCGATTAATTTTTTAAACTCAATTCCATTGACTCTAAAAGACACCCCGATTTTTTCTACATTTTTCGAAAAAACCCTCAGTAAAAAAAATTCTGAAGTAAATTCTCAGTAAATAAATTATCTGTTAATTCGATTATATATATATATATATATATATATATATATATATATATATACACACTCCAATTCGAGTCGCTATGCAGTCACTATTTTCCGCGAAAAATTGTCGAGAACCCCCAACAATATTGAAACGTTCGGAGAAAATGGCGATTCAAGTGAGAGGAATCAAAAGAGAGAGAGAGAGAGAGACAAAGAGTCAGAGAGCGCCAGAGAGAGAGAGAGGACAAAAAACCTTTGATCCCGCAGCATCCGAAGGATTACATACGGCACACAATTGTTCGTGATATTAAAAAAAACCTCTCGGTTACACGAGAAAAAAATTTGCCCAGTCTGAGTGTTACAAAAGCAAAAAAAATATTCAAAACATCGTGCGCGTAAAAAAAATCGCGTGCCGGCATTTTTTTGTTCCAGCACACACGCGTGACTGGATTGCTTCGCAACGCAGGGAGGATAACACGTGGCGATTAATTCCCCCTATTCGCATAGTCTATGTTGGCCTTTGAAAAAAAGGGAAATAATTTTTTTTTCCGTTTCCAAAAGGGTGAAAATAGTTTGAAAACTCGGCAGCTCTTTTATTCGGACTATAGGCCGGACCCGGATGTGGCGCGGTCTGTGCCTCTCGTCCGATGTTCATCACCAGATCCGCATATACAGGGTGGCTGTACATTCGACTTTCTTGAAAGCGGTTTTATTAGAGGGCATTTGCTGCAAGTTAACCTGTGTCAAATACGGGTCGAAATAAGTGGGTTTCGAGTTAAGGTGGTTTTAAGATTTTTTTAGAAATTTTCAGACTTTTTACCAAAAACAAATAATTGTAAAAAAACGACTTCACTCTGAGTACTAAAGTGATACTTTTTTGAGAGCTTATAGATGTATAATCACTTAAGAAAAATTGCATGCTCTAATATCTCATGATCTCAGAAATAAAATATCCGAAGTCATGATAAGAATCTTTCATTTGTACTTTTTTAGAAAGCTCATGAAATAAGGAACTTATTTCCGTAATTTGTACGCCACGTGTCATACATTTTTTCGAGTAATTTTCGTAGATTTACTAAAGTTTGACAAAAAACAATTCTTGCCCCTTGAGGCGGGGGGGGGGGGGGCTTTTTTATGCATTTTATGAAAGTATACACATTCAAGAATGCGTGAAAAAATGTTCAAGTCAAAATATTGAAAATTGACCGAGTTCCAGACGATCTACCCAGGTAGGAATTGATGATGAAAAAAGGGCTCGCCAAGCTCTGAAACAAGGCTCACATTTTTTAATTCAGGCTGAGCACCAGCCTGATTTCAGGCCTAGCTGAACCTCTGAATGATAACGCGGTTTCAGTCTCTTGCACACAGGCTTAACCAAAGGCTGGTAGAAAAGCCTGTACTAAGCCTGAAACGACGAAAGAACAAGGCTCAAAACGAGCCTTAATGAAGCCTTCACGAGCATTTATGACCAGGCTTTTCCCAAACTTTTCCCGAGGCTATATGAGACCTGTCTTTAGTTTTCTATATTCTACATTGGGGTAAATTTAATAAATTTGTAAAGAATTCATTTGATTTATTATATATATTTATTATTTGTTACATTATTTGTTACAAAATATATATAAATTTTTTTTAAAACAATACTTTATTTTATTGCGTACTTTTATTTTCGTATACACTTTTTTGTGTACCTCATAAATATCGATAAGAGCATATGGTTAAATGTTCTGAGCTGCCTCCTTCGCTTTCGTTTTTCGTGCCTTCGCACCCGACAAATTGATTGCTAAATTTTTTTTTCATAAAAGTACAGAAAAAATATTATTTTAAACTTATTTTATTTTATCACAACCTGAAACAAGCCTGCATCCAGCCTTGATTTTTCAGCCTCTAAATTCACCGGCTGAATAAAGCTTGAAAAAACCCTGAGTTTAGGCTAAGCAGCCAGGCTTGATTCCAGGCTGCTCCAAACGATGCAATGAAACCTGGGCCAGGTCTGTCTCACTCAGGCTCGGTGAAACAAGGCTCGCACAAGATTGCTTCCATCGTCAGCCTTTTGATTTCCTACCTGGGTAGTGAGACCAGACTTCGTTAATTACCGAACTTCGTTAGGAACATATACAACCTAGGTTACCTTAGTCCAAAGTCCAAGGATTTCGACTTATCATGGTAAGTATGATTTTTGGAAAACTTCCCAACATTAGGCACTAACTAATAATGTTTAAACAGACAATAATTGGTAACTAAAAACTTATTTGCGTTTTAGCTTAAGGCGGGATATACATTTATAACGATAAAAAAATCGATTTCTTTTTTTCTTCTTTAAACGATAAAACTATATATATGGAGAACATTTTCCTAAAGTATCAAAGCGAAATTCGAAAAACTTCAAACGTTACAGCCCGTCAACGCTGTGCCTTACTGCTCGGATTCGGAGCGGGCGTGAACTTCAAGCGCGTTTTTCTCAAAACTGCGTTATCGAAATGGGCGTGCAGAATTACTAAAAAATTATTAAGCCGATTGAGTTGAAACTTGGTAGAAATATTGATAATATTGGTACCTTCTACTTGACGACAATCGTTTTTGAAAAATTGGAAAAAAAAACTACTTTTTTCATCCACATTTTACATAAATGTTGCATGAAATGTTGATTTTTGTTGTAAATGCGTGCCATTTACATCACATCGAAAAAAAAAGAAATGTATATTTTCTTACAGCTTGATATTCATACTAAATAGATGTGTAATTAATTTTATGAGTGAATCACTTTTTCATACGAAAAAAAAATTGTTAAATTCGCACATGATTTTATACCCTATATTTATTTGAATGATGCGTGTGTGTACGAGAATCATCGCGAGCGCCAACCAAGCTCTACGCACTGAGATATTAAATCCGATAGGTCTGTGTTATAGGGAGCGAGGCTTCAATTCCCATATGCATGTATGTATCATCGTGTTACGTTTACACGAATTTTCGTTTTCGCGCTTGCCGCGGAAATGATCAACATATTTGCGTTATCCGCGGGATATGTGATACGATGATGTCCACCTTTTAACAATTTCCCACGGATTGTTATATGTTTGCCGTGTGTTTAACGTTGCGTTGCGGTGTTGCATTAATTTGTAATAATACGAACGGCTTTGCGGACGCGTCACAACGATATCCCTGTCCGCAGCATCGATCTCATGCGTGCATATATTTTAGTAATGGAAAAAAAATACGATGCAAATTCAGCTCAAATTTCGAGGATGTTTTTGGAATTTACTGATGGCTGTTGAAAAAAAAACCAATAGTAGAAATAAGTTTATTGGCATTCGGGATAATCTGGTGGGGTATTTTATTTTACGAGGGAAATATTTGATTATGTTGAAATTTGCATTGTTGGAACGCAACGAAAATTCCCGTTGATTTTTTAAATTTCTTTATTATTATTCTAATGTAAAATTCTTTTTCGAAGATTTTGGTTAGAAATTTTTTATGAGCATTTTTTAAAATTTTTTCGTGACTTTCGTAGCCTAAATGTGGTAAAAAAAATACGAGAATATGAAAAAATAGTACCATCGTTGCATTCTAATGGTACAAATTCCAATGTCAGAAGATTTTTCATTTTTAAAAATTGAGAATTTGTCCGCGTTTATTATTTTTGTAAGAGATCCAAATTTTCGCGGGTAAGAGAATAAAAATGATCGAATACTTGGTGTTACGTTGGAGTTCGGTCGTTTGTTTTTCTCGTTTTTTTGAACACAAGTCGAATATTTTCGAAAACCTTCGTACAGTTTGTAAATTCACCGGATCGATAGTTTGCCAAAATACAAGATTTTTTTGCAAAATCGAATATCCGGTCTATTGCGAATCCCCGTGAAATTACAATTATTATTATTCCTCCAATTAGACATCGAACATCTTTTTGATAAATCGATTGTTTAGTTGCCAAATATTCGCGATAAGTTTGCAAAATCGGATATCCGGTTTATCGTCAATTTCCATGAAATATCAATTATTATTACTATTCTTCGAATCAGACATGAAACATCTCTTTGGTGAATACATTTTTTTTATCCCATCAGACATCCACATGTGTCTTTTTTCTACCACATCTCGCGGTCCCTCATTTTATTTTCTTCCATGAACAAATATTTTAGAAATTTGTTCTAAAATTCACGAAGCAAGAGAGTGTCTATTTTTCGCTCCTTCACTTAAATAAAATATAACCTGCTCGCGTAATTAAAATTGAAGCACGTTCAGATCTACAGATATCCCGTACGAGGGATTTCCAAACGATAATTCCCAAAATACGAGAACGTGGCACCGCGACACGTAATACGTAAATAGAAATCCGGAGTGCGGAAAATTACGGCGGATAAGAGTTTCTATTTCGAAAGTGTCAAACGTCCGATTGTGAAGGGCTCTCGTATCTATACGTCCCTAGGGTGTGTGTAGGGTGTTGTGCAGGGGATCAATGGTAGATATTTAGTGAGGGAAAGGGTCTCGTCTGCGAAGCTTTTCCCGTACGATTTTCAAACCAGCGTGGGGAACGAATTTTCTTAAATCGCAAGTACAGAAAAGTTCCCATTTTTTCTTTCCCTCTCTGGCTTTTTATTTTTCTCCTTTTTAAATACAAATTGACGTGGAAAACGAGGAAGAAAAAGGATGGATAGTTAGACGAGAAGTACATGCATGTGGATGAAGGACTGAGGGAGGGGGGGAGGGAGGGAGGGAGGGAGAGAGAGAGAGAGAGAGAGAGAGAGAGAGAGAGAGAGAGAGAGAGAGAGAGAGAGAGAGAGAGAGAGAGAGAGAGAGAGAGAGAGAGAGAGAGAGAGAGAGAGAGAGAGAGAGAGAGAGTAGGTGGGTGGCAAAGGGTGCGAAGGCGAACGTATTTCTGTGAGGGATAAACGGCTTCCCTTCCTACCATGAATAGACACATCCACGCACACCCAAACCGGAAAAGAGAGATAAAGATATGGAAAGGGAAGAAGGGGAGGAGAAGAGAAATGCGTATTTGTCGGCTCGCTTGCTTTACGGGATACATCCATTTTGAGGAGAATCATCTCCCTCAAGTTGTACTACTAGTACCGTGCATATTTACGGATATATGTATACAGGGTGGCTCGGGAAGTGACATCCAAAAGGAAAATCTACATGCCACGTATCAACACCTATCTGGATCCTTTTTGAAAAAAAAGCATTTTTTTTTCTCTTTTGTGTAGGATCTTTCCTCGCGGTTTATTTAACTTGTGTTATCTTTATAAAGTGCACTGTTGAGCAATAAATTACCAACCGGACACCAACGTCGACGCCTTAGATTTTGATGAAAAGAAAAAAAAAGGTTTACGCGCATCAGTCACTAAAGGTCAGATGATGAAATAAAATACTTATGCTGGTCTGAATGACTCCCAATTACTTTTAAAAACTTCTCACAAGGAACATCACTTTAGTGCCCCCTTTCCATTTAGTTGAAACTGACATTTGTGATACAGCATTGGAAACTATTACACACGTATTTTTTTTATCAGCGGAGAAACTTTACTTTTCGAAAAAAAAAAATCATTTTTTAATTATCTTTTCGAGTTTCTTTGTAACGTAGGTTTTTATTTTGTTCTCTTTTGTGTATTTACTCTCCGCTCGCAAGGAACATCACTGAAGTGTCCGCCTTCGATTATGTTGAAACTCATATGTGCGATAAAGCATTGAAAACTGTTAGACACGTATTTTTTTCCCGGCGGAAAAACGGTTTTTAGGGGACGAGGGCAACCCTCGAAGAAAAGCCTGGCGACCCTTAATTTTGTTTTTTTTTTCAATACTTTTTTAGTGGATTTTTCATCGCTTTACATTAGAAGAATTTTGGTTTTTGTTTCCTGCAGATCGGTGGATTGCTTGCTGGTAAAACTCTAAAAGCACCCCTCGACGCGCCTTCTTCGAGGAGTAGTGCCCCCCCCCCGCCCTTAAAACCGCTTTTCCGCCAATGAAAAAAACTACGTATCTAATAGTTTTCAATGCTTTACCACATATATGAGTTTCAAAAAAATCGAAGAACTTAAGTGATGTTCCTTGCAAGAGAGTAAATTCATAAAAGAGAAAAAAATCAAAACCTACGCTACAGGGCAACTGGACAAAATAATTTAAAAAACGCTGTTTTTCTAGAAAAGTAAAAAAGATCGTAGAACATACATGGGGTTGATTCAGATAGGTATCGACACGAGGCATCCCCTTTGGACGTCGTTTTCGAGCCATCCTGTATAGACAGGGAGCAAACATTGCTGGTGGAAAAGCAACACTCCTAGACGATCTCGTCCTCGTGCGATTCACGCGAATATGCAACCCCTCCCCGTATGTACTTGTGTCCTTTTATTCGAGACGTTCAACTTAAAAACGACCCCTTTCCGACACCACTTTCTGCCATCTTGTTCGATCAGACTTTCTCAAACTATACGCAAACAAGAGTATTTGAGACATTTTTTCGAGATTCGTTTCAACACAAAATTGCGGCACACTGGTAGTCCAGAGCCATTTTTTTCTGTCCTCGAAGATGCAGTTTTCCCAATCTTTAGGACTGAACCTTCTGAGCAGTATTCAGGTACCACAACACGGTACAAAAAAATTACGTAATTTTTTTTTTCCGAAAGATACATTTGTTAAGGGGTTACCCCCACTTGCGATTTTGAAAAAATCGATTTTTTTATTGCATTTTTTTGAAGTGCAATTTGAAGTGCAGTTTTTTTTTGATGCCCGGAATAGATGACTCTATGTAAGTAGACAAAAAAAAATATTTTCTTCGTGTAAACTGAAATTGAAACTTTAAACGCGTTTTTCTCAAAATGGCATTTCTGAAGTCGGTGACCAAGATTACTCGAACACTAATGAACCGATCTTCTTGAAATTTTGCAGGCTTATTTAATACATAAAAATGTAGTCTTTAAACGGTCGATTTTTTTTTCGAAAAAAATGGCCGGTTTATAGCCAAAAAACGGCTGTTTTTTTTCGTTAAAATCGAACCATTAACTTTGACGGTCCGCCATTTTGTGATAAATGAATATTTTTTAAAATCCTTCGATTAAAGACTAGTTTATACTTATATTTGACTAAATCCATCCGCATTTTTTTTTTCAGATGATCCACTTCGCCGCAATGTTGGTCACCGCAAACCGTGTATATAAAAACATTATTTCATTGACGGCCATTTGCCACTAAACAATGTAATATTTTTCAATAAAAAAATTACTGAAAGTTCTTCAAGTTGTGTTCTTTAAGATGGTATATTGATCGATTAAAAAAGTTTTGTAGTTTTCTTTAAAAAAATTCATGAAAAAGGCCTTTTTTTGCGCTACAAGTGGGGGTAACGCCTTAAGAATGCTTTCACCAAATTTTTAAAAGAAATTTGTAAAATTGGCGCGGATACAGCATTTTATGTGAAACCGCTCGAAGCGCACGACCGCACCGAGCGGCAGATGTGCGGCGTTGATTGGTTTTTCTCGAAACTACACGGAAAGAAAGAAATACTACAAAACGCAGGGGCTACACAGTTCGCATTGGACTTGAGCGATTGCACAGCGATATTTACCGAAACACAGTGCTCAAAATACAGTGTGCTCAAAGTAAATTATTACAGTTCCTACACTGTCCTCTTTGGACTCGAACCGCTCTACTGTCTCTTGTACTGGAACACACAGTCCAAAATACAGTGTAGTCAAAAGTAAATTTTGACAGTTCAACGCTGTAATATAAATTTAACAAAACTTGTAATTTGACAGTTGGTTAATCTGTATTATGTACAATGAATGCGCCAGTTATATCGACAGAGTTTATGTAGACACACAACAAAAAGTTTATCCATCAAAGAAGTTTGAAAAAAATGTGTCGAAAATATAAAAAAATCAGTCACATACACAAGAACGTACCTTTTTGTAAATAATTCTCTCTTTTTTATAATTTCTTGAATTATGTCGCACAAATTTCAACGTTCGCATCCTATCAACCACGCACTACTAACTGGCAATCCTTTGTGTCCTGGTCTCGTGCCTCACTTCGTGCCTCATTTGCGTACAGTATAAAAATCAGTGATCGCATTTAAATTTTACAGTTGAATATTTTTACTGAAATCGCTGATGTATTCACAATATCAAACTGCAAATAAACCAATGTAACTGTAAAAATCTCAGAGTGCACAGATTACGTCATGAACTGTCGAAAGAAGAGTAAAACTACCGTGCCATACTGTGACATTTAATGAATCACTCTGTACTCAATACAGTGTCCACTGTAACCCTTGCACTTTACGTACAGTATAAAAATCAGTGACCTCATTTAAGGAGGTACACCAGCTTCAGCAAAATGGTGATAGATCAATAAAATTTGGTGAATATATTCTTTAGTATTATTCATGTAGATACAAATTTTTTCAGATTTTTTGGTTGTGCCGTTTTCTTACAAATAATTCACAAGCGTTTATTCTTATACCCGGAATATATACCTATATCTATAAAAACGCTATGCTTATACACGTGAACTTCAATGTTCAATTACTCGATAACGGCACAATGAAAAAATCTGAAAAAAATTGTATTGACATATATAATACTAAAGAATATATTCACCAAATTTTATTGATCTATCACCATTTTGAAATTTTACCATGGTTTAGCATGGCAACATTGTATCAAGCTGGTGTACCTCCTTAAATTTTACTGTTGAATATTTTTTACTGAAATCACTGATGTATTCACAATACCCAACTGTAAATAAGCCAGTGTAACCGTAAAAATCTCAATGTGTACAGGAAAATTCGTCATTTTTGTAGGACAGGATTTACATTACTCTGTTTTACTGTAAAATGAAATATGGCACCCTGTTTTTTATGCGGTTTATACTGTGATTTTCGCTGTTTCTTTTTTTCCGTGTACGTTTGTCAACCTGGTTGACAACATATTAAAAAAACTATTCATCCGATTTGCATGCGCCAAGTCTCAAACTGTTCGAAAATCCAGTCTCTATGGCACCACGTAGGGATTTTTTTTTATAAAGAGCCCCTTCTATTTTTTTTGTGAACGATGAACATTTTCCATGAAAATCGGAAATAAAATTCGCTGGTCCCCCATTTTTTTAGATATCGAAATTCCGCTACGTGATGCTGTGAACCTATATGTCTAGTTTCAAAATATATTTTTGTTTGATTTTTCAGATGAACCGTATGGCTTGATCGCTGTCAACCGCCGAGCAGCAATTTCGTCGGAGTGTCCTTTTCGAAGCGGCGTACACCGCAAACTATACTTTAGATTCGAGTACAAAAATTTGTATACAGTCTTCGATATGTATATATTGACTATGAGAATAAATAAAGAAAATTGCATTCACCGTTTGCTTGAAAATAATTACGAAAAATACACTCTCGTACCGCGCACTAACCGTGGTGTGG
>CALYCA010000035.1:0-10000 GCA_944452715.1 Ophion slaviceki | reverse complement strand
TTTTTATATTTATATTTTAATATATTTTATTTTTTATATTCTTTCTTTCTCTCTCTTTATCCGTACATCCATTTTGTATTGTTTCATGTTTTTCCTTACCAAATACATTATTTCAATTAAAAACGTTTTCCCATTATAAATTCCGTACTTCATTCCCTGCCAGCAGATCAAATCAAGATACAAATAGAACTGTCGATCAATCGATCAATCAGCCTCCCTCACTTTTCTGTACACAAACATTTGACATTATTTCAACTTTTGGCACGATTTTTTCTATCTGCCCATGAATATATAATATATCGATAAATCTCTTTCTCTCTGTTTTTCGCTATCAACATGTGTCTGCTGTCGGACGTTTTCGTTCCTACCTCTTCACGGCATGGAACTCATCATATCTGCGTGCGTGGCACCAAAAACGCGTAACTAATGGACGCGGCCGCGAAATACCCGAGGCGAATTGGAAGAATTTTATGGTTTAGGGATTATGAAAGAGGAAAAATTGTTTTCCTCGCATCCTATGGCACCCCCCTCCCCCAAGTGCCACCCTCAGCGAAAGGGGTCCAGGGAACGGAGGGAGGAAAAAAGTGGCGTTTTCGAAACGATGATGGGGCTCTTTGGTGTGGGAGTTGATAGGGTATGTGTAGCTTGAATTCTCTCTCTCTCCTCTTTCTCTCTCTCTGTCTCTCCTCTTTCCTTCCCGTTCCTTCACACTGGGACTTTCTATCCTTCCTCCCCCCCCCCTCTCTCGGGAATGTGCGTTTTGGTGCTATTGTGCTCTACCGGCCGATATTAAAATGCCGGTGATTGATGTGTGTACCGTGCACTGTTATAGCTCTCATGGCGGACGCCACCATCGGTATTACAACGTTGAACGTACCGACCAATGCCATATTGGCCCGCACCCTCGCGGTTGGCGTACGTACAACACAATGTACGCGTACATCCCTTCAAGTTCCTTAAGGGGTTACGCCTCGTTGGAAAAGTCGAAAAATCACTTTTCTCAAATCAATATACTTTGACAGTACGTCATCTTATAAATGTTCGCTGAAAATTTCACGGTGATCGGATCAAAATTGACAGATTTATAGACTGTTATGTTGACGCCCGTCGGAACGCTCGAAACGTCGTTAGAAACTTTAAACGCTTTTTTTCTCGAAAGTACATTTTTGAAGCTAGTGAGGGAATTCTTTTTCAAGGGGTCTTCTCACTTTAGACGCTAAAAAGGGCTATTTTCATGATTTTTTAAATGGGTATATCGAGAGGGTTTGCACATATATTGGGAGATATTGGCATAAAAGTTGTAATACTTAATAAATACATTCACGAAATATATTGTAAACAAATTTTAATGTATTTATGTAACCCAAACAAACTTTAAGCACGTTTTTCTCGAAACAACGTTTTTCGACTTTTCGAAACTACTGAACCGATCCTTATGAAATTTTAACCACATGTTCTTCACAACTATAGCTATAGCGCATATGAATGATTTTTTAAATTCTAATGTTTACTATTTTTTTTCCAAAAACTGTGAAAAACCGTGATTTTTTTGTTTTTTCGAAAAATGTCCGTCATTATGTTATTTTTGCATATATAAAAAATCGTATTGTATGTGCTATAGCCATTAACATACTGAATGTAAAACCGTTTGATTTTTTTGTTTCGGATGATCCATCTCCGCGATTTCGTCAACGCGCAGACCAACAATTTTTTAGGACATTTTTTTGATTACCATTTTCGTCCACAAATAGTGACGGAAATAATTTTTTTTTAAATCTATTTCGAACGTGTATTTATTAATTCTTTTGGGCAAATTTTTGGAAAGTGAAAAATTTCGTCAGATAATTGTTAATAACAAATGAACTATGCAATATAAAAAAAATCCTACGTACTTCCATGGACAATGTATTTGTCAAGATATATTCAACATTTCAAGTGAATCGGTTGAAAATTGTCTGAGTTACGTGGGTCATTTGATAAGTACCTAGCCTACAAATGAAAACACCAAAATTTTGCTAAAAATAAAATTTATTTTTCAATGTAGTCTCCTTTTAGTTGAATACACTTGGCCCAGCGGTGTTCCAATTTTTTAAACCCCGTCGAAAAAAATGTTATCTCTTGGTCTGCAAAATAGGCCTCCGTGGCGGCGATTATTTCGTTATTGGAGTGGAATTTCTTCCCGGCGAGTGAATTTTTTAGATTCGGAAACAAAAAAAAGTCGCACGGAGCCAAATCTGGAGAATACGGTGGATGGGGCAGCAGTTCATAGCGTAATTCGATCAATTTAGCCGTGGCGAGCGCGGAGGTGTGAGCAGGTGCATTATCATGGTGGAAAAGCACTTTCTTTCTCGACAAATGGGGCCGTTTTTCTTTTAACACGGCGTTAAATCGGCTCAATAGTTCGGCGTAGTACTGTCCCGTAACCGTCTTGCCCTTCTCCAGGTAGTCAATAAAAATCACACCTTGAGAATCCCAGAAAACAGTGGCCATCACCTTTCCAGCCGACGGGACCGTCTTCGCCTTCTTTGGAGCAGGTTCACCGGGTAAGGTCCACTGTTTTGACTGCTCCTTGGTCTCTGGAGTATACCAGTGAATCCATGTTTCGTCGACGGTCACGTAACGACGCAAAAACTCTTTTGGATTGCGATTAAACAGCTCCAAACACTGCTCTGAAGTGGTCACACGAATGCGCTTGTTGTCTGCAGTCAGCAAACGCGGCACCCACCTTGCCGACAGATTCCTCATGCCCAAAGTCTCATGTAGGATATGCCACACGCGTTCTTCTGAGATGCCTACTATCACAGCCATCTCGTGCACCTTTAATCGGCGGTCTGACAAAACGATATCGTGTATTTTTGTCACGTTCTCCTCCGTAGTGGCTGTTTTTGGAGCACCTGGGCGTGGATCATCAAAAACCGACGTACGACCACGTTGAAACTCGTTATACCAAAATTTAACGGTCGCCATCGAAGGAGAAGCATCCCCATACACTGCATCCAAGCGTTCTTTAATTTCACTGCGCGATTTTCCTTCCAAAAACAAGAATCGAATCACCAACCGATATTGTTCTTTCTCCATTCTTTCAAAAATCAACGGACACACTTGCTTTCACACGCTCTCAAAAGAGAACTACAAGTCCGATCCGGCTGAAATTTTGTCAGTAGCCGTCTACAAGACGGTACTACACTATAGTGTATTTCTCTTGCAATAGTGGCACGATCTAGCGGTGAGGCTAGGTACTTGTCAAATGACCCACGTATGTTACCGGCTAACTTAAAAAATGCAGTTTTGAGATAAACGCTGCACAGCCGCCATTTAGAAATTAATCGCTTGAAAAAATTATGGTATAGTCACTGATATGTATGATAAACACCCTTTTTTGTAATCTCGATTTATTTTGTAGTTTTTCACTTGCGGTTGCTCATCTAGGGCGTACCCAAAAAAAATCAGATTCCCTAGTCATCTTTGGGCCGGAGTCCCAACGTTTTCCAAATTAACCAGCCGTAGAGGCCTGGAGTACGTCTGAAGTACGTCCAAGGAAGCCGTTCCCCGTCGAAAACGACATGCTCATGCATTGGATGGATGATCGGAGCAGATGGAAAGTCGATCCGCGGCATAGCTAAACGTACTCTCAAAATGGCACGCCTGCTCCGGCTAATTCGCATGACTGGAATTTCAAGTGGTCGGACGGATACAGAATCCGATGGACATCCGTCCGCGCGAGGCCGAGTAGCCTGACGTTGACTTTTCAGGTCGTCAATAGTTGATATTGCGGCTGGATATGTGCGAGCTGTGATTAGCCGAGGGAGAGAATGTCAAGGGATGGAGGCAGAGGGGGAGAATAAAAAAATATGGACAAGTGATCAACGTCTGGATAAAATGGATGGAGCAGTCTTTCTCTATCGCTCTCTTTCGCGTTCGCCGCGTTTTTTTATGACTCTCCGAGAGGACAGCTGCTTTTCTTTGTCGATGATAAACGATAAAGACACGCAATTCTCTATGTATGTACGCGTAGATATGCGTTTGTAGGTATATATATATATATGTATATATAAAATGGTTAACGTGTCTTGTGCTCGAGCCCCACAAACCACCCAATCGTGCAGAATTATCAGGTTGGAATGCAGCAATAAATCCGAGCCCCATGAACCTCACCCCTCGACCTCTTTCGCCCCTCCTCATTCCTCTCTCTCTCTCTCTCTCTCTCTCTCTCTCTCTCTCTCTCTCTCTCTCTCTCTTTCTCTCTCTCTCTCTGTCCCTCCGCACTCCCCCGCCTACACACGATCCACCCTTATATTGTTAGTCAGACAAAGAGTCGCGAGACCACAACGAGCCCGACATACTCCACCACCACCATCGCCACTGTACGCCACTTCACCCTTGCGAGCCGCGCGAGCTTTCCATCTCTCTGTGCGCCATGTGCGCCCTTTTGAATGAGCGCGGAGGCCACCGCGATCGTGATCGTCCTAATGCTAATCCACGCGAGTACGTGAAACTTATTTTTTTATTTTCAGATAATGAAAATTGGCGGAGGAAAAAATGGCAGTTGGGGGTTGTGCACGGCTATCTCGAGCGCCTGTGTACTCAGCGCAAATACCCGGATGGGTGACCGTTGAGCCATGCCCAGTGGTTTGCGCAATTTCACCGAGGTTTCGAGATGGTTGACGCAACTGCGAAACCACAGTTTCGCTGTTGCGTCCTGCGCAGTTTGCTAGTATAGGAATCCAATTGTGACATCCCTATACTAGGGATCCAATACCACCAATAGATTCCTATACTAGTATAGGGCTGCCACCATTGGATTCCGATACTAGGGATCCAAATGCCACTATTGGATTCCTATAGTGGCATTTGATCCCTAGTATAGGAATCCAATGGTGGCATCGCTATACTAGGGATCCAATGCCACCAATAGATTCCTATACTAGTATAGGGATGCCACCATTGGATTCCTATACTAGGGATCCAAATGCCACCAATGAATTTCTATATCAGGGATCCAATGCCACTATTGGATTACTATACTCGAGATCTAATGCCACCAATGGATTCCTATAGTGGCATTGGATCCCTAGTATAGGGATGCCACCATTTAATTCCTATACTAGGGATCCAATACCATCATTGGATTCCTATACTAGGGATCCGATGCTACCAATGGATTCCTATACTAGGGATCCAATGCCACTATTGGATTACTATACTCGGAATCTAATTCCACCAATGGATTCCTATAGTGGCCTTGGATCCCTAGTATAGGAATCTATTGGTGGCATTGGATCCCTAGTATAGGGATGACACCATTGGATTCCTAGTATAGGGATACCACCATTGGATTCCTATACTAGGGATCCAATACCACCATTGAATTCCTATACTAGGGATCCAATGCCACCAGTGGATTCCTATATTAGGGATCCAATGCCACCATTGGATTCCTATACTAGGGATCTAATGCCACCAATGGATTCCTATGCTAGGGATGCAATACTAGAAATCCAATGGTGGCATCCCTATACTAGGGATCCAATGCCACCAATAGATTATTATACTAGGGATCCAATGCCACCATTGGATTCCTATACTAGGGATCCAATGCCACCAATGGATTCCTACACTAGAGATCCAATGCCACTATTGGATTCCTACACTCGGGATCCAATGCCACCAATGCATTCCTATAGTAGGGATGCAATGCCACCATTCGATCCTTATATTAGGGATCCCTGCATGATTGGACCATTGGATCCCTATATCAGGGATCCTATACTGGAGCCAAGTTTGCATCGCTCGAATGCAAAGAAAATTAATTTCTATTGAATCGTTCAATTTTTTTCGGCTGATTTGGATGATGATGAAAAATAAAGAAATTAAAAAGAAGAGAAAAAATCGTTGCATTGGAACGATGCAAACTTCAATGGCATCCCTATCGGAAAGTAAGCACAAGTATGGGAATCTAATTGCATCCCTACGACAATTTCTGCTCCGATTCTTCTTTTCCCTTACCTTCTTATCAAGAGCAGGAATATGGAATATCCTCTGTTTCTCTCGATTTTCAGCTTACCAAATGAAAAGCATTCTTTCCATTAATCCCCGACCCGTAATCACGAACAATTTCAATCCCCGTTCCATGTTTCCGTCACACCACGCGTGATGTACTAACCAATAGCTGGCTCCGCTGGCAGCAATTCGCGCTCGGCCCAGGAAACTTCTTTTTCTTCGGCTTACGTATCGCGCATAGCTCAATTAAGGGGTATGCTCCGCGAGAAGGAAACAAGAAAGAGAAACAGAAAGAGAGGGAGACGAAGAGAGAGAGAGAGAGAGAGAGAGAGAGAGAGAGAGAGAGAGAGAGAGAGAGAGAGAACGAAGGCATGAAAGTCACATATTGAACCCCGCTATCCTCCCCCGCCTACCGGAAACGTGCGGCATTGGGCACGAGAAAAAGCAACGGGGGTTGTTGCTGCTGGCTTCGTTGGCTGCAAGTATGAAGTAGTGGCGTTTGGCTGTCGCGTGGGTAGCCGCTTTATCGCTTTACCAGCAGATTAATAAGCCACCATGTACGTGCATATATACACACACACACACACACACACACACACACACACACACACACACACACACACATATATATATATATATATATATATATATATATATATATATATATAGCCGACCAAACAGGCCGCCGCACACGCTCTTCGGAGCATGCATCACGATCCTTCGTGTGTGTAAATATTTGGACGCAAATATATATATATACATTTTACATGCTACAATTGAAACCCGATATCAATTAAAATCCGATCTGCCTACAATTAGTCAGAACTAATTTCAATTTGTTCGCGTTTATATGAGTTTGTTTATTGCCACGATTTGGGTTTATCTGGGCAGCTTGAGTCGTCAAGGTACATACCTACTTAGGCTGAAAGCGGATATGCATTAGAGTCCCATCTGCTTAGGCGAAAATTCGTTCCACGGCTTGTATCCGCTTATTTGAAGTTGATTGGGCTCGTTTGAGTTTGGTTGGATTCAAGAGGCTTGCGTTAGTTCGAAATTCGAAAAATACGATTGTTTATCGGGTAGTTTTATAACCTAGTTGACTTTAATGTGCAACGAAGAATTTGTAAACATTTTAATACTGTTCGAGTTATGACGATTTTTGTCGCCTGTGGTACGGCGAACCATAGCTGCCATTTGCCCTTTTTACTTATGATGGTGGAGCTTGCCTCGTTGGAACGCCACGATATATTTTTTTTCGTTTTTTACTTCTTTATTATCATTACTATTCTTGTTGCAATTTGAGATAGGAAATTTCACTAGCCCTTTTTGCAATTTGAGGTCGGAAATTTCACTAGCCCTTTTTGCAATTTGAGGTCGGAAATTTCACTAGCCCTTTTTGCAATTTGAGGTCGGAAATTTCACTAGCCCTTTTTGCAATTTGAGGTCGGGAATTTCACTAGCCCTTTTTGCAATTTGAGTTCGGACATTTTACTAGCTCTTTTTGCAATTTGAGGTCGTAAATTTCACGAGCCCTTTTTGCAATTTGAGGTCGGAAATTTCACTAGCCCTTTTTGCAATTTGAGGTCGGAAATTTCACTAGCCCTTTTTGCAATTTGAGGTCGTAAATTGCACTAGCCCTTTTTGCAATTTGAGGTCGGAAATTTCACTAGCCATTTTTGCAATTTGAGGTCGGAAATGTCACTAGCCCTTTTTGCAATTTGAGGTCGGAAATTTCATTAGCCCTTTTTGCAATTTAAGGTCGGAAATTTCATTAGCCCTTTTTGCAATTTAAGGTCGGAAATTTCACTAGCCCTTTTTGCAATTTGAGTTCGGACATTTCACTAGCCCTTTTTGAAATTTGAGGTCGTAAATTTCACTAGCCCTTTTTGGCAATTTGAGGTTGGAAATTTCATTAGCCGTTTTGCAATTTGAGGTCGGAAATTTCTAATAAGAATAAGAGGAAACGTTCACACGATTTTGATAGCGTAAATTGGCAAAAAAAAAATTGAGTCATTAAACAGAATTAATGTTCGTTGTATTCCAACGATTCAAACTTCAACGTCGTCTTTTCTTTTGCGTTTTTATTCGAAAAAGTTTTTTTGAAACGATATAAGTCGAAATTATATAACGATATAATTTTAATCTTTATCAATATGTTAAAAATGAATAATTTCAAAAAAAAAAAATTTGACCGAAAATCCACCTTTTTTCTACAGCTTGCCATTGTCCTAATTTTCAAAAGCCAAAAAAAGTATCTGCTCCTACAAAAGTTATATTGTAATACTGAAAGTAGGCTTTTTCATTTTGCACATCACACTAGTTGCCAAAACCGCCTACACCGATTGGCCATGCAGCAACCTCGGAACTTGCCCAAAATAATTATAACTTCACAGTTTGTCAATATTTCTCACTGAAAAAAATACTCAAACTTGGCAAGACTACGTATTAATTATCTGTAAAAATCTGGCATCGTCATTCGTATCGGCGCATTAAAAAAAAATATATTGAAAATCGACTTTTATGGGCCCACGAATCCCGACTACTTTCGAACGAGTTTTATGCTCACATAGTGCATAGATAAAGACAAATCAATGAAAAAGGAATTCGCGGCCGAGCGCGGCCTGACCACGATGAATAACGCTCGCGCGGGAACTTCCCGCTCTCCGACATGGTATTTATTTTATTTGGTTTATATTCGTTTTCGGGCGCGTTACATTCTTGCTCCGTGTTGCAGGAATTCAATCTCCGCGCTACCTCATATATATATATATATATATATATATATATATATATATATAGATGACTTTACGAATGTTTATGCTTCGGAGCGTGTGTACACGAGCTCTCAGGCCGCGAGTGCGAATGCTGCTGTGTGAGGTACGGTTTGAGGGTTGGACCGAGAGATTTCGCGGGGAAACCCTCTTCCCTCTCTCTCTCTAGCTCTCCTTCTCTCACACACTCTCCTGGCGGTTCTCGCATGACATATGATCTTCCATATTGGCCACGGGTATACACACGCAACCCACGCTCCTCTCACAGCCTCCCTTATATTGCACACGGCGGTGGCGCGCACATATGTCTATATATATATATATATATATATATATATATATATATATATATATATATATATATATATATATATATATATATATATATGTTTGGATTCCGAGGGATGTAACGACCGAAAGGGCGTAATAATTTGGGTAATTCAACGGTTGTGGGCAACCGGACTGGGCCCTTTTGTTCAGTGCTTCCATTGGCGACGAGTGTTTGTACATGGAACCGCATAGGTGTAAGCCACATTCTCTTATATACATATATGTTTATGTATATATATGATTACGATGGCGAGTCGCGACAGAACGTTTTACTCTCGCGGACGTTTGTCACTGGGTTTCCACGTCTACATAATATCTCAGGGTTAAATCCACCCCTTCCTTGTTCAACTGTCTTCTCTGTCCTTTCTGGAGTATTTATATGTGTGTGTGTATATATATACACACGCACTGCCGGCCAAAAGTTTGTACACTAGTCGAAATTTTTTACCGCACTAAAAGTTAGATAGCGGACGCAAAAATAAAGATAAATGAATTTTCCAAATGGCGTTTCAAAGAGGACAAATTTGCCTTAATTTTGCTCTTTTAGAAAATTCTCTACGATTTTTTTTCGCCCCGGTACGCACTTTTGAACGTGGCCGTTTTTCGGCTATTTTTTGGCTGTCGAAAATTAACTGCAAAGTTTGTGGAAAAAGTTTTCCGCGGTTTTTTCCATGGTGACCTTAAAAGGGATATCAAAACCTACATTTTTGTTTCTTAGAAAGTCTCGTACGGTTTTTTTCGCTCCAGTATTGAATTCTTAGCTAAAAAATACATGTTTTAGAAAAAGAGGCGTCATCGAAGAACTATAGGGTTTCAGAGGAAATGCCAAGAGGGTGAAAGGTTGCATGGGTTCACACTGGAGAAGCTGGAATTTTTTCAGAATTTTTTTTTGCCTTTTT
>CALYCA010000034.1:0-15372 GCA_944452715.1 Ophion slaviceki | reverse complement strand
TTGATTTTAAGAACATATTATTTTATTTGAAAATCTCTTCTGTTCTCTCCATATCTCTATTGTCCTTAAAATAAAATGATAATCTATTGAAATCATTCTATATACAATCTGTAGATGTATGGATGAAATAATTAAGGATGTATGGCAGCTACTGCAGAGTCGTTACAGAACTGATTATGCAATTTGCAAAAATCGCATTTAAAGACTAAATAAAATAATTGTAATATTCATTAAAGCTAAAAAGGAGATTTACCACAGCTCAAAGTAAAACATGCGGTACAGAAAGAAGAATTTCCAATTTTTAACTGCAAATTTAGTTGTTGATTTGATGTATGTTTTCCCTGACGTTGTCGTGGTTACGACATACGAGCTAAAGAAATACGAAAACGGTCCCATTTAACTCGCAATATCTCGCAAAATATATGGGCACATGTCGATTTTTTATTTTTACCGTATCATGCATATTACAGCGATACCGCACAAAAGTTTTTTTTACAAAAGAGTACTGCGGAAATACCTTTTTTTTGCCAATGTAAAGGGAATTTTGGACGTACAGTCCTATGTTCCCCGTGTTAAATGACCCAACTTTGAATTCGTTTATTTCAGCATTCACGTGGGCAAATTTTGTTTTTTTTAATCTCAAAAAGTTCTCGATATTTTCCTTTACAATATCAGTGAGTTTCAATTCGAACAGTAGTAAATGACTTAGTTGCCATACATCCTTAAGCGATTGCTACCATTTTTATTTCGAACAAACATTTAATGAATAGAATGGATTATTTCACTACATCAAAACGAATATGCCATTAGACGTAACATTTTCGGACTCCGTACAATATTAAAAGTGCAATTCCATGCAACTAGTATGAGATAGAGACAAGTGTATATCATGATTGAAATATCAACAATATGGATCCGAAATAATGGTATTTTTTGTCACAAAGTGCAGGGTCATCGTTAGCAACGCATTTAGTTTCCGGTAGAAAAAATATAATATTTCATGAAATAAATGTTCATTGCAATCAAAAGAATATATTTGTGAATTCGAGAAGTCATGTTTTTAATATGATTCTATGTGCACTTGCGAATATACACTCGCGAGAATTGCTGAAAATATTTGAAAATCGCATGCAGGTCTTTGGAATAGGATATAATCGTCACAATAAAGTGCTTGATCGAATTTGCTTTATTTGAAAAATTGAAAGTTTTTCAATTTTTTGAAAAAATCTTAAATAAAAAGTGAGCATTAGAATAATCATCCACGATATAAGTGGATGAGAATATCAGATTCCAATATCTATGGAATATCCATGGAGAGAATATCAAATACTCAATTGAAAAGAACAGATAATACACTTGGATCTTAGCCACAGGCCAAGAAGCGATACTCTTTAGAGTTTCTCCGGCGTTTAAGTAGATTTTCGGTTCGCGCTGCGCTTACGAGAAACGAGCGCGCGTGCGGCTTCTAGCGGTTACTCCGAAAACTACGGGTTTCCTCGCACCTATAATTTCGGTAGCGCTCACCCATGATTTGGTTGAATTTTTTCAACCAAATGCGCCTGAAACAAATTTTATTTTCGAATAATTTTTTAACCTATTCAGATATTTGCTTAATATTTTTCCATCAAAATCAAATATCAATATCTTAACGAATAATTTACTTGAAATTCAATATCGGATACGGTCGAAAAAATAACATTTTTACTCAATAGAAATTTTATCCGAATCAAACGAGCGAAATACAATTTTTCTTGTGTACTCGAATCAACAATATTCATGTTACGAATTGAACCGCTTTTTTTGTTCGTTGCAGAAAATACATTCAAAACTATATAATTGTAGCATTAATTTTTTAGATAGTTTCAATAATATATTGTACTCGGCTAACAATATATCTTTTGAATGAAAAAAAAACTTTCAATTTTATCATGTTATTGAAGTCAATTTCGTTTTGTTTGGACTAATAAATCGAATTATTTACACGAACAATTTTACAATTGAATCAACGAAATTGCATTCAACAACACCAATGATATTCGATCAATGATTTTTTTTTCTCAGTGTGAGTAGAGTCATTATTCCCTGCGTGACCATAGGAAAAGTAAGAATGCTAAGAGGAAAGCATTGTTTCGATGGAAAATAAAGAATCTTTGTGGTGCGAAATCGCAAGAATATGGGTACTTTCATCTACGGTGCGTGGAAAGAGGGTTGGTCCAAACAAGAGATCTCCCTGTAGTTGCGGTTGTACGCGAGTGGTAACCGAGAGCAGGGGTCTCTCTCTCTCTCTCTCTCTCTCTCTCTCTCTCTCTCTCTCTCTCTCTCTCTCTCTCTCTCTCTCTTCAGAACACGAAAGCATTCTCTTCTGTGTCGCGAGACGTGAATAAGTTCGTCGAGGCGTTAAGGTGGATCGGTTCGATGACGAGAGAACGTAAAGTACAAAAAGGTTGTATATACATCGGTGCAGTAAACGGAGGGACGGTGGTTGAGAGGGAAAAAGTGTTTGTGTGTGTGAGAGAGAGAGAGAGAGGGGGCGATAAAACGAGAGAAGGAAAGAGCGAGGAAGAGAGATCAAGAGAGAATTCTTTCGGGCTAAGTAGCGGTCTCGCACCGCAGGCGTCGGGCGTCAAGGGTCTTATACGAAGGGCAGGTTACGAGCGCGAGAAAATGCAATGCACCAAGCATCCGGGGTTCGTTTCGCGGAGCGTAAGGGCGCGAGAAGCTACGCAAGCCCGAAACGAGAGACGACGAGCCGGAAAACCGAGGAAAAGAGATCGAAATCTATCCTGTGGTATCGCATCACCCGAAGATGATGAGACTACTATGAGCAAAAGAGAGAGAGAGATATTGGGAGAGTTTACATCGTTTCCCACTAAACAGCCGCAAAAACCTCGGTAATCTGTCGAAAGGACGAGGAAAATACAAAGGTTTTCCCGTAAGGAAGAAATCGCAATGTTTCTTCGTGAAGATATTGTACACACACGATCTTACGGTGAAAAGGAAGAAAGAACAGGCAACACACGTACATGCGCATACATATACATACGTACGTGACGTTTTACAAGCCGAAGTGGATGTACCACGTGACACATGATTCCGAGAGGGATAGCTGAAATTTTCGAACGGAGATTTTCCAAAGATCGATTATATTTAGGGCAAAAAAACGGCAAGCTCCGCGTCAGGGAATTCTCCAGAGCCTGATGTTTTTTTTCCCTGAGAAAAACTCAATATTCAATGAGAAAACTCGGTTAAAAAATTTTTAAGGTTATGTTGAACTTGTTCATGTCTTTTGTGGTGTCGCAGTTTCACGCAACTTTTTCTCTCCACCGTAAAATCCTGTATCTCCCATCTCACTGTCCTCTCATCTGTTGCACCGAATTCGGGCGTCGAGCTTTTTTCAACGACGATCCCTATTCGCCATATCTATCGATAAATACGAAATTTAAAAATGCTACAGACCAACAAAATTTGGTTTTTTTCCGGTCAGCGGAAATTAAATAAAATGGGTCTCCATTGTGCACAATGGAGATCCATTTTATTGGATTCCGCGCTGGGTCAAAAACTGGTCGACTCGAACTATTCGGGATTGTAACTATACATAGGTATACATACGGAACTGACAGACTGCTTCGGTGGCAGTCATTAAAGCCAATTTACGGCCGTCTTATTTTTCTTTTTTCCCAAAGCCTGGTATGCAAAAGACAGTGGAAAAGTGTTGGAAAAAAAGAAATACTTCGAATAAATATCTCTACCGAAATGAAAAAATCGAACGATAACAACAATGATATGAGTCTATATACCCGAATATTTTGATGCTGTATCGAGGAGTATGGCTCCTAGCTTATTCGAGTATCTCGCGATTCTATGCGCGTCTCGCGCCTCTACGGTGTAACTCGAAAACCGGTTTCCGATAACCCGCTCATCAAAAATCCCTCCCGGCATTGCGCCGCGCGAGTTCGCGCAGTTCGGTAGCCGTAAGTACAAGCCACCTCGGGTATAAGAAGTGCTGCGTGTAGAAGCACGCGCTCACGATTATACGATCGCGAATTTGCGAGAAAAAGAAAGAGAGAAAGAGAGAGAGAGAGATCGGCAGATTGAGAGAGGTAAAATCTTGTCACCTACGATAATTGATATTACGAGAAAAAAAATGTCCTTTCCATTTCCAAACAATTATAACAATTGTTATTATTAAGGCGCTCGAGAAACTTCATTTCGGCGAGCACGAAATTCTTCGAGATTTCATCTTCATGGCTTGTACGTGAATCACAATCACTCTCCCCGTGAGTGCAGAGCAGGCATTTTTTTTTGCAAAGACCACAAGGCTGAGGGTGTAACATAACGCATGGAGTGGGCGAGAACGAAAGGAATCGTTCTCGATGTTTTCAATGGAGGCGCTCAATCGTGATCGCTATACGAATCTATAGAACATTCGCACATTCATACATACGCGTATGTGTGTAGAGCTGGTGTACGATGACGTGCAACAGACATCTCTTGGTTAGCTGGATAGTTTCAGCGCGGCTCACGAATCTGCTCAAATGTATCGAGAGTGGGCTCGAATATGACTGCACAATACGAGAAAATCCTTTAAATTGCAAGAAAAATCGAGGATTCACGCTCTGGAAAGGAAAACGCGCAATTGATATAGGCAACAAAGTCGGCGTACCGGCCAAAAAGAAGAAAAAAAAAAACATTTTTATCGTTATCGCAATTACATGTGACCTATGACTAAAAAAATGCACAGCCCCTGAACGTTCGCGAATGATGTTCGGTACTGCAGCGTTATAATGCTGTTTTTTCACTATTCGGCGAACGATCATTAGGTTTTGGGGTCAGCGATATTATTTCCGAGTTCAATCAATTACCCGGTCATAGATGCGTGAAATCACAAAGAGGATGCTGAAGAATCCTTTTGTAGAGGAGAGAAAGTCCACGGTAGACGGAGCAGGAAATTTAAATGAACTCAATGAGGGGTGCGTTCTGGTCGCGCGGCAGGCTCGTGCGTGGGTGCAGGACGGTGTCACTATTAGGCGTACTTATGGTGCTACTGTGAGGCTTATTGTCGAGAAGAGAGAATAAGAGAGGGAAGGAAATAACGGAGAATGGGGAAGTCAGGGGCGGAAGTTGATTTGTTCCGAAAAAAAAGATATATTTAATTTCAGAGAGATCGAGAGGGGGAGAGAGAGAGAGAGGGGTGAAAGAGAGAGAGAGAGAGAGAGAGAGAGAGAGAGAGAGAGAGAGAGAGAGAGAGAGAGAGAGAGAGAGAGAGAGAGATTGATTGATGGATTGATTTATTTATTTATTTATTTATTTATTAATGCACTAGGACTAATTGTCCTCTGGCATGAAATACAAAATACAAAATCAAAAAAAAAAAAATATAATATAAAATAATACAAAATATAAAATAACATAAAATATAAAATACAAAATAATTTCGGATAAAAAAATATATATATAATATAAAATAATACAAAATATAAAATAACATAAAATATAAAATATAAAATAATTTCGGATAAAAAAATATATATATAATATAAAATAATACAAAATATAAAATAACATAAAATATAAAATACAAAATAATTTCGGAAATAAGAAGAAGAGAGAGAGAGAGAGAGAGAGAGAGAGAGAGAGAGAGAGAGAGAGAGAGAGAGAGAGAGAGCAACAAGAGATTGCCGGACTCTAACATAGATCTTTCTTTGGGCGGCGATACCTTCAGGTGAGAAAAAAAATTGCTGATTTTCACGATTTTTTTTAAAGCAAATTTTTCTTCTCCTTTTTTAAGACTCCGGGTATGTTTTATTACTACTTTGGCTGCTACTTGGTGTTTTGTTATTAATCTCAAAAAACGGCGGAGGTATGGCACGGTCTTTTAAACTGCATTTTCGCAATTAGCGCGACGTCCCATGTAGGGTGATCGATAGTGGCCAACGATTGGCCGATGCTCGACGCCGAGCTTGCCAACATTGGCACTTGAGCTTGGCCCGATCATCGACCGAGCCTTGGATGATAAGAGCGGCCCGATATTCGCAATCAATATTGGCCCTAGAATGGCTTATGAGAATCGGCCGAGCATCGCGTAGGAGTTCATTCGAGAATCGGCCAACAATAAGTCCCCGCTAAGATTGCCATCATTGGCACTCGAGCTTGGCCCGATTATCGACCGAATCTTGGCGGATAATTGTGACCCGATATTGATCAACAAAATTGGTCCTGCATTAACAAAAAAAATTAATTATTTTTGTATTGTAATTCGTCATTACCTGGTCTTTCGAAACGATTAGTTCGAAGAAAATATTTCACCTATATGGGACTCGAACCTTGAACCTACCTACTCATAGCTAAGCATGCTGCCCCTATGCTACCGAGTACTTGTAACATCTGAATCGCAGATATGGCATGAGACACCAAATGGATTCTCAACATTAATTTTATCACATAAACTATATCAAATAGTTAATATCATTATGATAATTAGAGTTTTATCGAATGACATGTTATAGAATTTTCAAACATAACCTATATATATATATATATATATATATATATATATATATATATATATATATATAATTCCTCTCTCTCCACCCTCTCCACCCCCACAACCCTTTAATATGTGTGTTGCAATAAAGACGGACCATTAGTTCATTAGTTCAAGTTTAATTTCAATAAATAAATATATTTAAAATGAATAATTCCAATAATTGAATGCAATAGGAAAAATATGATTTCACGAAATCTAGTTAATTCACATAAAAAATAAGTAAATAAACGCGGTTAGTTAATTTTTATAGAATTTTTCTGTCAGTGTAGGATGGTTCATAAAAATCGGCAGAGAATCGCGTATGAGCTCGTTCGAGAATCGGCCAACAATGAGTGCATTGATGAATGCACTCATGGACTCGTGCATTGATGAATGCACTCATGGACTCGTGCACCAATGGACTCGTGAAAAGTATTTATCTCGTCTCTCAATGACTTCAACGCGAAACAATGAATCGTCAATGTACGAATTGCGGTTCGATCATGCGTTACTCGGCTGAACATTGGCCTCGTATCGGCGAACCAACGTTGGCGAGTCTATACTTCACCATACATCGGCCTCGTGTCGACAAGCCAATCATTAGCGAGTCTATATTTTGCCGAACATTGGGCTCGTATCGGCAAAAACATGATTGGCGAGTCTATACTTCTCCAAACATCGACCTCGTATCGATAAGCCAATGATTAGAGAGCCTATATTTGGCTGAACATTGGCCTCGTATCGGCAAACCTATGATTGGCGAGTCTATACTTCGACAAACATCGGCCTCATATCGATAAACCAATAATCAACGAGTCTATACTTGGCCGAACATTGGCCTCGTATTGGCAAACCAATGATTGGCCAGTCTATACTTCGCCAAACATCGGCCTCGTATCGACAAGCCAATGATTAGCGAGTCTATGTTTGGCCGAACATTGGCCGCGTATCGGCAAACCAATGATTGGCGAGTCTATACTTCGCCAAACATCGGCCTCGTATCGACAAGCCAATGATTAGCGAGTCTATATTTAGCCGAACATTGGCCTCGTATCGGCAAACCAATGTTGGCTAGTCAATACTCAGCCGAGCATTGGCGTACAATTGGGTAATCGATCATCGCCCCGCCAACATTGGCCCAAGTATTGGCCGTTACGGTTCGATTGGCGAAACCTACATGGGGTATAGCTATAAAAAGCTAATTCACCAATTCTGTTGAATGTGCAAAATGCATTTTGTTGTCCCGAAATTTTGTTATTTTAACAGTTGCTCAGACATTCTTAATAAGCTACAGTTCACACCACTATACTATTTTACCACCAACTACACTGTTTTGTTATGCCAATCAAAAATCAAGTTGAACGTATTTAAAGATACATTTTGTTAAACCAACTGAATGTTGGATGGATAAACGAATTTTTTTTTTCAGTGTGGTATAATTCTTTCTAACCTTATTGTCGAAAATATGATTGTAAATCCGCTAACCGGGTTGCGGCGGATGTTGTCAGACGGTGGGATTATTCTGAAAAAGCCGACGAAGACTTTTCTTCCGTTAACACTGATATGCTTAATATGAATCGAGAAAAAGTGAAAAATGTTCAAAATCGATTAAATGGTACGCCTGGGAACGAAGAGATTGATTTTGCGAAAAGAATGGCCATATTTTGTAATAAAAGAATACTTTTTTTGAAATTTTCAATAACATTTACAATCATATTTTAGACAACAACATTTCGAGACAACAAAATGCATTTTGCACATTCAACAGAATTGGTTGATTAGTTTTTTTTAGCTATACGTCACGCTAATTGTGAAAATGCAGTTTATAAGACCGTGCCATACCTCCGCCAATTTTAAAAAATAATAAAAAAATACCCAAAGGCCCAAAAAATGGTGAAGAAATCTATCTTTGTAAACAAAAATCACGAAAATCAGCTAATTTTTTTCCTCACCTAAAGGTATTTCCCCCCTTAAAAAGTACATCGAATGTTCGTTGCCGCTTTCTCTGTTTCTTTCTCGGCGTATCTTTTTTTCGTCTATAAATCCTAAACGCCTTCCCAAAATCATATTGTCCAGTGGACAGCCGAGTAACCAAGGGTGGGCCCATAACACAGGCATTCAGTGTGTTCGTATGGTGAGGGTGGAACGAAATTTTTCTATTTCTCTCTCCTTCTTTCTTTCTGAACTCACGTTTTCACGCTCATTTCTCGTCTCGTGAGAACCGGACGTACGAGGTAACGGGCCCCGTTTGCGGGCCCAACAACACTGATTCACATATTATATTCAAACCTGTCGAGAGAGAACGAGAAATAGGAGAGAAATATCGAAGAAGAGTTGTTTCGTCAAACGAAAAAAAAAAGGAAGAAAGAGATAGAGTGAAGCGGTAGAAAAGGTCTAGGAGAAGTCAAAAGTAGGAAAGATGTATATCTCCGTTGTTGCATCGTTCGTCTTACCGCGGCATATTGGTATTAAAGGACAGAAAGAGAGAGGGGAATATCGAAGGTATAATTTATATCGTAACTTTTTCACTCGTTCCACATTAATATCTTGTGTGTACACTCATGATATATAGGACATTTATCTTGGTAGTGACTCTGTTACAATTTCACCCGTAATTGATTTATGTTATTTGAAAATAAAGTATTATAATTATCATAATAATAATATCGGAAGATGTGAGACTTAACATGCATGGTGCGTCTACCTGATAGCTGCTTTAACGATTTTATCGGCTTAACAGACACGTAATACTGGTTATCGGGTATTTCTGCGTGAGACAAAACTGCATGGGGTCTTGGATTAATTGAATGCATTTTTTTTAGTTTTTGGGTCGTAGAAAAAATGGATTAAAAATACTGATCTTCTAAACAACTGAGCACTTATTATCTTGGTAAATATTCGGAAGTGGGGCTCCTGCTAGAATCAGGCTTATTTTTGTTTGGGTTTGTCTGTGTTTGTTTGTGGTTGTTTGGGGTTGTTTGGGTTTGTTTATTTGGGTTGTTTAATACCTGATAGAACCAGAGACCAGATAGAACCTGGTTCTAGCAGGAGCCCCACTTTCGAATATTTACCATCATCTTTTGCGGTTGGTTACTATGAACTGTTGTTACGAAAAAACTCCGTTTTGATTCGGCTTCGTAAAAATGATTGTTGCTATTTAAATAGCTTAAAGTATTAAAGAAATAAAATAGTTAAATAAAATAAAGTATTAATACTTTATTCATCTTTGTACTCACTTCGCGTTAATTACTAATGCGATGTTGGAATTTCTCAAGCCGCTCCCAAACATATGATTCAACGACGTAGAAAATTGTGAGCAACGATAAACAGGACTCCAACTTTTTTAACATGTGCTACTGAGCAATTGATATTTTTACGCAAAAGTCACGAGGGTTTTCCGTATTTCTCCACAGTATTTTTCTTTTGAGTTAGAATTTTTGTGACTTCTAATGAATGTTCGAAATTCATCGAATGTTCAAAGGATGTGTGTATCGCTTTACTCTTATCGGTGAATTAAAAAAGTGTATGATTTGGAGAGAAAGAAACGCCGAAATAATTCCTTTATTGCTGAAGAAAAATGCATGTGTCGTTATTATATTCAATATGAGAAAGTCACCCCACGACGCCCAAATTCTGCAAAAGTTCAATATCAGAATGGTTAAAGCAATGTTAATTAAATGACGATGAAGATTTGAAAAAGAAGTACAGAGTCCATATTATCGGTGAATATCAGAAAACATATCGAAGCGCGAACAATATTACATTACTTTATCCATTTTCATGTTAAACGTTATATAATTCGGGCGTCGCATTAGATATCAATTTGCAATGTGAACATTGTTGTGAACTCCACTTTATTTGGTATGATTCGATGTGATAAAGACATATATTTTATGTTTGTCATTTGGCAATGGATGAAATCATTGGAGCAGGTACTTCTGTTCAAATCACAGCCTTTTTACAATTTTATTTACAGCAGTGGAATGTTATACACATCCTTCAGATACTTCATGTATAAGAATTGTCTCTTGAAAAAATCTTGTAATAAAATATGGAAAAACGTGATTCGTTTTAGATTTTTTTAACCCTCAGTAGTCACACTTAGCTAGAATCACGACATAGCCATACTGGGTCCATGGGACCCCGGCGTTTTTAAATTGTTATAAATAATGAAATAATGCATTGGGCGATACGAAAAAAATAGTGAGGTATAATTTCAACCTTGTTTAATACAAGGATATTGGTTATAAATCAAAAATTAAATTTTAAATGGGCAACAAAAATTGTGCAAAAAAACGTGAAAAATGACTTTTTTACAAAAATTCCTGTAACTCTTGTCATTATTAACACAAAAAAATGGTTTTATAATCTGGAACCAATGTACTTTGAAATAGACATAACGGTTTCTGAGGACTTTTCAAAAAGTATATTTATTTCATCCAACGCAGGTGCGATTTAGAAGGAAACAATGAAACGCTTACGCATATAAAAAAATGTATGTTTTGTTGGAAAAAAAAGTTGTACGGCATCAAAATAATTTATTTGGGTCCCGTGGACCCAGTGTGACTATTAAGGGTTGATGTATCGCTTGGTAGCACTTGTTGAAAATTTGTAAGCCATCTTAAACTTTACACTCATTTTTACGCACTTTAAGGCGTTACCCCCACTTGTAGCGCAAAAAAGGCCTTTTTCATGATTTTTTTTAAAGAAAACTACAAAACTTTTTTAATCGATCAATATATCATCTTAAAGAACACATCTTGAAGAACTTTCAGTAATTTTTTTATTGAAAAATATTACATTGTTTAGTGGCAAATGGCCGTCAATGAAATAATGCTTTTATATACACGGTTTGCGGTGACCAACATTGCGGCGAAGTGGATCATCTGAAAAAAAAAATGCGGATGGATTTAGTCAAATATAAGTATAAACTAGTCTTTAATCGAAGGATTTTAAAAAATATTCATTTTTCACAAAATGGCGGACAGTCAAAGTTAATGGTTCGATTTTAAAGAAAAAAAACGGCCGTTTTTTGGCTATAAAACGGCCATTTTTTTCGAAAAAAAAAAAATCGAACGATTAAAGACTACATTTTTATGTATTAAATAAGCCTGCAAAATTTCAAGAAGATCGGTTCATTAGTGTTCGAGTAATCTTGGTCACCGACTTCAGAAATGCCATTTTGAGAAAAACGCGTTTAAAGTTTCAATTTCACAACGGATTCTTCTCTTTCAACGCTCATGTCTCAGTCAATTTTGTTCGGATCGACATGAAATTTTCAGGACATATTCTCAGATACTTATACTTCAAAAAAATGCAATAAAAAAATCGATTTTTTCAAAATCGCAAGTGGGGGTAACCCCTTAATAATTGTGTGGCGAACGACTTAGAAAATGTAGATATCCACTACGTAATAACCACCTTAATATGTTTATCCACATATGTGCGGAAAATAGATTGTTGAACGGTTATATCTACGTGATGTCGGGTTTTAGCCCATATGGCTGTTTTGAGAACGGGAGTCACAGTTTTCGTTGATTTTGGGTTCAAAATGTTTTCGAAGTCGGTGATTTTCGTAAAAATTACGTTCCCTTACAAAAATATGCAGGGAGAGAAATATAGAGGGACGGAGATAGAATAGTGGATAGATAGATAAAAGAAATCTGTCGATTCTATTAGTCCGGATTCCCCGGTGGGACGCCACAGCGAGAAGGGCTCCCGGGAATTAGGTGTATATCTTTGCCGTGCAAGGCTGGCGCAATAAACGAGTCGTTTGCCAGTGATTAGGCTGGGGTGGGCGAACCCGGAGAAAACTCCCTCGAGGTTACACATCGCGGTAGATGTGAAACCCTATCGCATATGAAACTCTACCCCATATACCAGTGTCGACCGGCATGTCCGATTGTCATTATTATCATGCCTTCTCTATAGCCGTATCCATTTCGAATTCACTTTATATTATTTCAATCTAAATGTACGAGAGACTGAACCAATTACTTGTTTAAGCAATTAATAAAACATTATGTATTTTTATTGGCAAATACCGAAGATAAAAACAAATTCATTCCGCCCCGAAAAAATGCCCTGTATCCCATATATACTACTGACAAAAATTAAGGGAACAAAACAATTTTCGAAATTTTTCGGTTATTTTCAAATTGCTCTATCAACGTAAAAGATCATCGTAAGAGAACATTTTTAAAAACCATGAAATTGCTAGTTTTCGAGCTTTGACTTCTAATTTGTTACCCTGTTTTATTAATAAACCAACAGAAAAATCGCTAGGAAAACATTTTCGATTTTTTTTCAGATACATTTTCAAGGGAAATTTTTTTGATCAATTACGCGATCAGATCCCTTTGACTTGTTTCTTCCTCGTCCATTTGGGCTTTGAAAGAGGTTTGTACAATGAATCGTCGGACAGTTCTGGGCTATCGAAGCCAAAATTGTGCGTTCGACTTTGATAATCAATGTCTCATGAAACAATCATCGTACAAAAAGTTGACAAACCGTTCCTGAAAACCAAAAGAATGCCTTTTAAGGAAAACAATCAATTTTTAATACGTTATTTTAACCTGAGATATTGATTTTAAAAAAATGACGTTTGTTCCTTAAATTACAAAAGGTATCTTCGCAGATAACCTTCGCAACAATTATGTTTAGGCATTTTTGTAAGTTCGCAGTGTTTACAAAAAGTATGGAAAGTCGTAAGTTGCTTCGATTTTTTATTCACGGTGATCGAAATGATCGTAGGTCGAATTTTTGTAAAAATATTAAAATGTACATGAAGTTTGCATCGTTGCTATCCAACGGTTTCATTTTTTTTTTTCGATTTTGTAATTTCCTATTTTTTCTTGGTCAGTTCGGCTCTAGTTGCTAAAAAAATATGGTAAAATGAATAAAAAATATTTACGGCCACCGGGACCAACCAAACAAAATCGAAAAAAAAATGAAACCGTTGGATAGCAACGATGCAAACTTCATGTACATAATATTAAAGGACCGTCATTATCGTTTTCAACTATGATTAATTCGTTATTAGATTTGAAAAATTTGTTTTTCGAGATTTATCGGTATTTTCGCTCACGTAAAGTGGCAATCTGTAGAAAGAAAAAGTAATATTTATTTATAAATAAAGTTTTTTTTTCAGTTTTCAAGGTGTAATTTTATTGGTATGCCTTCTGATTTTTTATTTTTTTAAATTAAAAATAAACAAAAATCGAGTTCTTACATGAGCGAAAATAGGGATAAATTTAAAAAAAGAAATATTTTAACTTACAAAAGGAATTAATCATGATTAAAAACAATAATGACCAGCCCCTATTTTTTTTACAAAAAATCCAAACTTTTATCTTTCGAGCCAGTGGGCATATAAAATTGGAGCAACTTAACGCTTTGCATACTTTTTGCAGACACTATGAACTTAGAAAAAAATGCTTGAGCATAGAATGGTTGCGATGGTTATCTGCGAAGATATCATAACTTTTGTAATTTAAGGAACAAGCGCCATTTTTTTACATCGATATCACATATAAAAAAGTATTTATTGAAGATTGATATTTTTTTCCCTCAAAGGGAATAATTTCAGTTTTCCGGAACTGCCCGACAACTTTGTGCCATGCGACAAATTATCGTACTGAGCTTTTTCAGGGCTCAAATTAAAGAGGAAGAAAAAAGAAAAAGATCTCTGACTGCGTTATTAATAAAATTCAATGAAATTCCTTGTCTGTAGATCTTTTTGAAAAGAAAAATAAATCGAGAATTTTTCGTGGCGATTTTTTTTTTGATTCATTAGTAACAAAGGGTAAAAAAAAGTTAAATTCCCAACTCGGAAACTAGAGAGTTCAAGGTTTAAAATTCTTTTTTAATTTTTCTCGTACGATGATATTTCACGGAGATAGAGCAATTTGAAAAAGAACGTAAAAATGTCAAAAATGCCTTGTACCCTTAATTTTTGTCAGAATTGTATATTGTTTATTGGTAATGCCTCGAAGTATTTGAATGCAAGGTTTCGTGATATTCTGTCACATTCCTTTTTTATACTTCAATAGCAAATAAATATCGTATCCGATAGCATTTATTTATGAGACCGTGTTATGATATGCTCATGCGATATTGACTCGTAAGTCATCCACATGCGCCCAAAAGTATTATGTATAGGCGACGCAAATATAGGGCCACGTGCTAAGGGTGGTTGAGGGTGAAAAGAGCTACGCTTAATTCCAGGAGATGGGAGCTAATCTTCGGTCTTGCAGACCAGGCTCTCTCGGCCTTGCTCTTCCTCCCCCCCCCCCCCCCTTTCTATCTACCCCGACATTGCTCTATTCGCACCCTAAAAGATCCCTGATGGGTCTTGGTGCCTGATAACATTACACGCTTAAGGGATGCTAGTGGCTAAGTAGCGTAACCACCACCTTATTTTTATCGCGCCAGAAAAAATGTCGTCAAACATTAACAAATTTGTTTTTGAATACATGGCAATGAAGCCTAATGAGGAACATTTTTAATGAAACGGTATCGGACTTTTTAAAGATTTGTCTCCAAGCGTTCATTGTCACGATACTTTTAACAATATCCGACAATCGCTCCGTGAATATTTTTGTCAAAGCTTTTTTTTCAGTGATGGGCGCGCACGCAACAATTGACCGATAAGTGCAGGATAAATAGAAGACATCGAAAATAAGAGTTACCCTTTTAATAAATTAATACAGAAACGCAGTTTGAAAACAGTGTTGGCATGATATTTTCCTTCGATCATAATTTTATAACTTTTCCTGTGATCTTACTTTTTTGAGTATTGAAAGGAATCGAAAAATAAAAGCTTTTCGTAGTATGTCTAAAGCATG
>CALYCA010000033.1:0-35483 GCA_944452715.1 Ophion slaviceki | reverse complement strand
TTATACCGCGAGTACAATGTCGAGATACGCGAGTGGTAAAGAATGAAAAAAAAAACAAAACAAATTGAACTGTACCAGCAGGAACGGCGACGTCTGTTTATTCGCATCGCGAGATCGGGCCCTTTGTGTCAAACGATCGCCGCAATTAAAGCGTCAGCGCAGAACACTCAAGACGAGACGACTAGCCACGGACTGCTGGACACGGACAACGCGAAAGCGAATCTTTTGAAGGGCCTGGAAGGATTTTCGTCGCGACCACCTCGCGGAACCTCAGCGAACGATCAGACGTATAACGGTGGGGTGGTGTGAATGACAAATGTAGCGTATCCAAAAAGTAACTAGGAAATAATTGGGATGTTGAATAAGTTCATGCTGTTTTTTCGAGAACAATAATGCGTTATTTAAAAAAATTATTCCTAATACTTTCATACGTTTCGAAACTGTTGTGTGATCAACTCCTAATGATTCTGCAACTTCAACTAGCGTCCGACGTGAGTCTTCATCAAGTAATGCCTCCAATTCAACACATCAAAATCATTATTTTTGAAGCGTCTAATCCCATCTCTGCATGTTGTTTCCGACAGAGCATGGTCGCCGTAAGTCTCAACAAGAATTCTGTGTGCTTCGACTGCAGATCTTTAAAATAAAGTAGTGCAGGAAAATGCCTCGCAAATGCTCTTTTTTGTCACGAAATTTGACATATTCAACACTATACCAAAAAATTTGTTTACACTTCGGCGAAATGACATTAACTGAATTTCAAGCTCGCTTATTGTACTTCTTTATAGATGCGCTACCATCTTACACTACACGTACGCAGTTCTGGTCAGGCCATCTATTGGAAAACAGAGAGAACTTATTCAACGTCCTAATACTTTTCCCCTAGTCTCGAAGAAGTAACTAGGGAGTTAATTTCTCGAGTCCACAAAGCAACTCGAGTATTTTCTTTCTCCCAGTCGCGGTAAAGTATCTAGGAACTTACGTTTCACGAAGTCTTTAAAAAGTAACTAGGGAGTCACTTTGATTGAGAATCGAAGATGTAGCTAGGGAGTGAATTTTCTCTAAGTATAAAAAAAGTAACAAAGGACTTCTTTTCCCCCAGTCCTTAAAAGCATGTAGGGACTTACACTATCGCTAGCTTCTCGAGAGTAACCACTTATCTCCGGCTGCGAATAGTAACTAGGGAGATACGTTTGCCACAGTACCCAAAAAGTAACTGGCTAGTTATTCTTCGTAGAGAGCATTTTTCCTTGTGACCATGGAATTGCATTTCCCTCAGTACCCAAATAATAACCATAGGATTACTTTCCCCCAGTACCCAACAAGTAACTAGATATTTTTCCCCCTGTCCCCTTCCAAAGAATCTAGGAACTTACATTTTTTCCAAGTTTCCAGAAGGTTACCAGGAAGCCACTTTTTCCCCCAGTCCCTAACCAGTATTTGAAAGCGTTACCATTCTCCCAGTCCTCAAAAAGTAACTAGGTAGTTATTTGTCGACGATTATTAATTTGGCGATCATCGTGACCGTACCTACCCTTATCGATAAACGTCGATTTCTTCAATCTCGTAAACTACAATTCTCGATATACAATAAAAAAAATAGCAACACAACTGACACCCAGTAAAAATAAAAATAAAAAATTTCCCAGTTTCCCTGTGCCCTTGTGTAAATGCCACACAGTAGTCGCCAAGGAAAAGGTCGGTGGACATCAATCTGGAGGATGTCTCGCGGACGCTGAAAAAGCGTAGGGTAGCAAGTGTGGGGTAATAAAAAACGGTCATGGGATCTCCGAAGCCCGCAAGCTCATCAAAAGGAGCACGTAAGACAGATGTCCTATTTTCTAATCCTTCGTTCGATCCTAGCCCCACCATATCACTGCACGCAGTCGTTCGATTCCAAATCGATACCATCCCATCGTATCATGTTGGAGTTTGCATCGTTGGAATGCCAACGGAAATTGATTTTTTTTTTTTTTCAAATTTTTATATCCTACATCCTGATTAGAGATTTACGATCTCAATTTGTAAAAAAAAGGCTTTCGATAACAAAAAATTGTAAAAATAAATTGAAATCGTTCTCTTCCAACGATGGAAACTTCAACGTCATCTCATCATTTCATTCCGTCCACGAGGTTATATTATCATTCGACACTTTTCCGCACGTGCCTGAACGCTACGAGGGAATAAAAATGATGACACGAGCTGTCGAGCCGCCCCATTAATCAATCAGATTTATTTCTACGAACTGATAATCTTCTGATAATAGGATAAATTTGCCTCCGATTCGTCTTGTTCGGATAATCGTCAAAATGATGGATCATCGATCTTGATCATCTTTCGCTCGGTACTTCAATCTTTGGAAACAAGCGTAAAAATTATTTCCACACACCTCCCTTACCGAGCATCCCCCGGTCTTTCAGGTAGAACGTAATAAGATCGATGATGTGTGTTCTCTATAGGAAGAACAAAAATAACGTGAAACATCTCCAACATGGTCTTTCACTCCGGAACGCCGCCTTTAATCCTACAGTGAATTTGTCCTTGCTGTCCTGGCTCGTTATCTAGACGGTCCTCGTCATGATTGAAATTATTGTTCCGAACGATATCAGAGCAAAAAACTGTCTCTACTATATACCGGGTGTCCTATTTTAATCTTGCACCTAATTGATCTCGAAAAATACTGCTCCGATCAAGTATTGAGTATGATAGAACTTTTATGGTTCTAAAGGGGACGTTAAAAATATCATTTTTAGTTCAAACTTTCAAATGGTGACGTTAAAAACCCCGACAGGTTTTTAAAAAATGGAACCAAGACACTTTTTTCATCAAAAATTGATCAGGCCAAAACTAACAACTTTTGTGCGAAAATATGTCTGATAACGTTCGTATCTTTTAGGTTAGAACACCATTTTTTACTATTTCAGCGCTATCCGGAATGGAACACGAGGAGGTAAAGTCTTTAACATCCCAAGCGTTAGTACGCGTGTGTTTGGGTTCGTTTGGGTTTGTTCGATAGCCCGAACGAGGATTAGGTTTCTGTGGCTCGTCACTTTCGTTATCAAGCAAACCCAAACAAACTCACACGCACACTTACACTTGGATTTGTTTGATAACGGAAATGACGAGCCGCAGAACCTAATCCTTGTTTGGATCTGTTTGAGTTATCCAACAAACCCAAAGAAACTCACACCGATATACACGCGTTCTAACCTAAAAATTATGAAGGTCATCAAAATAAATTCCTACAAAAGTTGTTAGTTTTGGCCTGACAAATTTTTTAGTGGCAAAAAGTCATGTTCCGATTTTTTAAAACATGTCGGCCAACTCAACGTCACCATTGTGAATTTTGGACCAAAAAAGATTTTTTTAACGTCGTCCTTTGAACCCTAAAAATGTTATTATTCCGAATATTTGATCGGAGCAGTATTTTTGAAAATAAATCAGATGTAAGATTAAAATTGTGACACCCAGTGTGTTCATAAATAAATATATATATATATATATATATATATATATACACACACACACACACGCACACAAATCAATGGTTATTTATACACATATGGAAAGGATATTTTGAACTCATTATATCTATGTAATTTTGGCCATCAGCAGATCTAGCTATTTTGAGGACGATACTCGAAATCGAATGTCTTCAAAACTACCTCTGTGTGTGTGTGTGTGCGCGCGCGCGTGTATTATATATATATATACATTTGAAAGATCAATGTGGACGCAGAAAAAGCGTCGCAACGCACTACAATTTGGCGGAGGTCCGGCAGCTTGACTAACAGTCTCAGGGCCATATCACAGTCTCCGTACACACACACATACACACATGCCCCCATTGATCTCCCGTCTAGTTTCGCAGTCGCCACTTTGTCTTCCCTGCTTCTCGGTTTTCTCGTCTCGCCTCTCTGCTCGCCACCACCCCGTCTCACTAATGAAAGCGTCGTTGAGTTCGACCCCCGTCTTTACGATATTCAACGGATAAAATGTATTTTCATTCACTTGGAGGTTTGAGAGCTCGGAATGGACTATTTATCGCTTTGAAAATTCAGCTCGCGAGACTGAAAATGTAGAGGAACTAACTTTGATATATATATATATATATATATATATGAAGGCATCAACATTGATCGGGGTTCGGCTCCGGCGGTACCTCCAATTAAGGGCTTGGGCCACTCTAGAGGCCGAAAAAAGTAGGCTTTTTGGGGATTTTTTTTCTCAGAAAAACTACAAAATAAATCGAAATTACAAAAAAGGGTGTTTATCATACGTATGGGTGACTTTTCACAATAATTTTATTTGAGCGATTAATTTCAAAATGACGGCTGTGCAGCCCTTATCTCAAAACTGCATTTTTCTAGTTGACCGGAAACATGATTCAGACAATTTTCAACCGATTCACTTGAAATGTCGAATATATCTTGAAAAATGCATTGTCTATGGAAGTACGTAGGATTTTTTTTATATTGCATAGTTCATTTGTTATTAACAATTATCTGACGATTTTTTGAGTAAATTTTTCACTTTCCAAAAATTTGCCTAAAAAAATGCGTTTCGAGAAAAACGCGGCACCGGCTTGTTTGTGGATATTTTCGCGTACAAATTTCACAAATTTCACGGAAAAGGTTTCAATAAATTTACCCTATCCATATAGATGAAAAAAAAATCGCAAAAAAATGTTTTTTTTTTCACGCTGAAACCCCTACCCTTCCCTTAAAGCGAAACGAGAGATAAATAGCGCCCAGTCAAATTTATGCGACGTCGTGTATACTTCTGTAAAGTGTAACGTAAAATGCGCCAATTGAGGATAAATTGGTGCGCGTGTTCGTGCATTTGTGGAAGCTCTTCGTCTATTCTACCCTGGCGAAGAAATACGTATCTTCTTGGAGATCAACTTTGATGCACGAAAGAAAGGAACTTTGCCAGCTCGCTGCTTCGAAGGGATGAGAAAATAAACAGTGTTTCATCCACCAGTGAGATAGGGGCGCCGTATATCATGGCGAATTTGTGGCTCGAGAGGAATTCAACTTTCGGAATACACAGACGACTTTCGACTATTTCGCGAACAAGGAGGAGAAATAACGTTAGGCGAGGACAAAATTTGCCGATTTTCATGATTTTTTTCAAAGAAATTTTTTCTTCGCCCATTTTTAGACTTAGGGTATATTTTATTACTACTTTTGGCTTCTACATGGTATTTTTAATATTTTTTTATTGGGCTTTAAAAATGGCGCAGGTATGGCACGGTCTTCTAAACTGCGTTTTCAAAACTAGTGTGACGTATAGGTAAATAACTAATCAGCCGATTCTGATGAAATTTCGTATAAATCTTTCCAACCTCATTGTCTAAAATATGAACCTAAATGTTTTTGAAAATTAAAAAAATATTTATTGCGTAATACAGCCATTTTTTGGAAAATTCAATCTTTTTGTTTCAAAGCATACCACTCCGTCGATTTTCAACATTTATCACTTTTTCTTGGTTCATATCCTGCGTATGAGTATGAATGAAAGAAAAATCTTCGTTACTTTTTTTCAGATTAATCCCGCCGACGCTACGGGCCACACCGTCTGACAACATCCGCCGCAACCCGTTTAGAAGACAGTACCACACCTCCGCCATTTTTAAAGATCAATAAAAAAAATATTAGGTATAGTAAAAAGAAATCCATTATTTTTGCCATCAATTTCATACAAAAATAGTGGATTTCTTTACTACATTGTATACCATGTAACCGTCAAAAGTATTAATAAAACATCATCTGAATCTAAAAAATGGTGAAGAAATATTAAACTTTCGAAAATACTTTTTTTTTATTAAAAAAAAAACTTTTTAAAAATATTATGAAAATCAACTATTTTTTCCTCGCCTAAAAGTATCTCCCCCTTAAATGTCCCCCTTCGATTTTGTTAAAAATCATACATATCATAAAACATTGAAAATGAATAGACACGTATTCTTTTTACTAGCTTTAAGGGGGTTTAAGGGCGGAAACCATCCCTCAAAGGAAAGCGTGTCGAGGGTCGATTTTGCAGTTTCATCCCCAAGTAGTCCACCGATCCGAATGCACCAAAAACAAAAATTCTTCTAATGTAAAACGATGAAAAATCGACTATAGAAGTATTGAAAAGAAATATAATTAAGGGGTAACACACCTTCCTTTGAAGGGTGTTATTCCCCCTTAAAACAATTTTTCCGCCGATAAATAAAAATGTGTCTAATAGTTTTCAATGCTTTATCACATATATAAGTTTCACCAAAATCGAAGACGGACACTCAAATGATGTTTCTTGGAAGACGAACGGAAAAACATTTCGTCTTTCATCCCTCTCAAAAATGTCCTCCATTGGCGTGCCGATAAAAATTTGAAAACCATTGTTCCCACGCTCCAAAAAAGATTATCCTTTTGCTGCTGCCAGCGTTCGTCTGTTATCAACTTCAACAAAAATGTCCTTGCAATGATCGGTTACCAATGGAAAGTCGACGTCATTTCACCGCAAAACTTCAAATTGGAACGGAGTCAGTTGAAAAAAATATGCTCTGCCGTGTCTCGAAACCTGATATGCGATGGTCCCGTATCTGGTAGACTTTATTAGAATTCAACTAGACTGCAACGACGTTTTTTCGATTACCGACGAGTCTCTGATCGTTCCTGGCAGGAAAGAGCGATCTCTTCCAGCAACGTTATTTGTCGATCATCAATTTATCGAGTGTCAAACACCACCACGTCAGCTTTGATGACTCTCTCACCGAAGAGCTCATCTTGTACATGTACAATTTCTACGAGTTGAAGTTTTCTCACTAATATTCTCATTGATATTCTCACTGATGTTCACTCACACTTGCACACTTTCGCCTTTTCATCACCCCCCTTTCCCGGTAGAGCGCATCGACATATTGCGACCGTCATTGCGGTGAGACGTGTTATTGGCTCTGACTAAACACATCAGCTCGTTCGTTCGAGTACATTTGCACATACAGAATATAACGACCACGGAGTCGTTTGAGATCGAAGAAAATCAAATATGTGCATGTATCGAATCTGAAGTGTGTATGTGTGGTGAAATGTGATTCTGATGACATTCGTCTTTGAGGGCCAACCTCGGAAGAGCAAGATGTGATGGTGTTGAAATTTACATAGTTGGAATGCAACCAAAAATCTTTTTTATAAATTTATTTCCTTATTTTCATTATTATGCCTAGTATTTCTTTTTCGCAGATTTTAATTGGAGATCTTCGAAGAAGGATCGTAAAAAATCGTTTAGGGATTTTCATAGCGAAAAAGGGGATAAAGAAATTACTTGAATTTCTTGTGATTTTGATGACATTCGACTTTGAGGGCCACCCTCGGAAGAGCAAGATGTGATGGTGTTGAAGTTTGCATAGTGGGAATGCAACCAAAAATCTTTTTTATTAATTTATCTCCTTTTTTTTCATTATTATGCCTACTATTTCTTTTTCGCAGATTTTAATTGTAGATATTCGAAGAAGGATCGTAAAAAATCGTTTAGGGATTTTCATAGCGAAAAAGGGGATAAAGAAATTACTTGAATTTCTTGTGATTTTGATGACATTCGACTTTGAGGGCCACCCTCGGAAGAGCAAGATGTGATGGTGTTGAAGTTTGCATCGTTGGAATGCAACCAAAAATCTTTTTTATAAATTTATTTCCTTATTTTCATTATTATGCCTAGTATTTCTTTTTCGCAGATTTTAATTGGAGATCTTCGAAGAAGGATCGTAAAAAATCGTTTAGGGATTTTCATAGCGAAAAAGGGGATAAAGAAATTACTTGAATTTCTTGTGATTTTGATGACATTCGACTTTGAGGGCCACCCTCGGAAAAGCAAGATGTGATGGTGTTGAAGTTTGCATCGTTGGAATGCAACCAAAAATCTTTTTTATAAATTTATTTCATTATTTTCATTATTATGCCTACTATTTATTTTTCGCAGATTTTAATTGTAGATATTCGAAGAAGGATCGTAAAAAATCGTTTAGGGATTTTCATAGGGAAAAAGGGGAAAAAAAAATTACTTGAATTTCTTGTGATTTTGATGACATTCGACTTTGAGGGCCAACCTCGGAAGAGCAAGATGTGATGGTGTTGAAGTTTGCATAGTGGGAATGCAACCAAAAATCTTTTTTATTAATTTATCTCCTTGTTTTCATTATTATGCCTACTATTTATTTTTCGCAGATTTTAATTGTAGATATTCGAAGAAGGATCGTAAAAAATCGTTTAGGGATTTTCATAGCGAAAAAGGGGATAAAGAAATTACTTGAATTTCTTGTGATTTTGATGACATTCGACTTTGAGGGCCACCCTCGGAAGAGCAAGATGTGATGGTGTTGAAGTTTGCATCGTTGGAAGGCAACGAAAAATCTTTTTTATAATTTTATTTCCTTATTTTTATCATTATGCCTACTATTTCTTTTTCGCAGATTTCAATTGTAGATTTTTGAAGAAGGTTCGTCAAAAATCGTTGAGGGATCTTCATAGCGAAAAACAGGAAAAACATAATCAAGCAATTGATTTAACCAAAACTTCATTGTATTCCAAGAATGGAAACTTCAATCCCATCACATGTGCGAATATCACAAATTACGTAGATCCAACGGGTGCAAAATGTCCTTTTCCCATGGGGGCGTATGGTCATTGTTTGGAAAGAGCTTTTTGCGGGGCTTGATTGACTCGACGAGTTTTAGTCGTGAAAGGGCTAGGGAAGGTGAGGGGTATTTTTCTACAGACCTGCCCATGAGAAAGAATCGCGTCAGCTGATTTAACGAGATTCAAAAGTGCTATGGATTCTTGGCAATCGCGATTTGATTCAAAAAATCAAATCAAAAATTGATTTCAATCAAATCAAAAATTGAATAAAAATATTCACTTCCCTTGTGGCGAAAATTTCAAAATTGACTTTTTCAAAATTGTCAAAATCCTGAAATTTTAAACACGAGTAGCAGCGGTTCTATTTGCGCTACAGAGATTTATTGGGGGGTTTCCGAAAAGGATTTTGATAGACTTAGGGAATGCCGCTTGGCTAGTTCCGATATCTCGAATAGTTTTCCCGGAAAGTGCGCGGGAAGAATAACCGAAAAAGCGGCCAAGTATGTGTGGAATAGTTCGCGATAATGGTCCAACTTTGAAATTCTGTCAAAAATCGAAAAATAATCGTAGCTCAATATATCAAACAGCATTCTAAAGCGCGAACGATAAAGAAGAGTATGACAATAAAATGGAGCTTCAAATCGAAGCCGAAAAAATATGATCGACGATTCAGTGAAGCAAGTTTTTTTATCAAGGTGCGAGAAAAATTTGGTATAAATCTTTTTTATAAGTCCCTATCGATGTATTTTTACCCCCCAAATAAGAATTCACCGCTCATTTCCCCCAAAACCCTTAAATTCTATCATAAATCGTTGAATAGAAATGGAACCACCGTTTTCACATTTAGCCGGGACAATTTGAGTTTTCGAAAAAAAAACTGCGTGATATTTGTAATTAGCGGAAAATTTCCCATCGGATAGACCCTTGAAATACGGTAAAAGTCGAAGAAAAAAATCTAGACCCTTCTGGCCACTTTTTTCCCCGCAACTGTGAAAGAACTGGGTTTCCTTTTTGGGGTTAGCTTATAAGTGTGTTTAACGGATGCCGATCGGATAAACTCTTAATACGGGGTAAAGTCGATAAAACAACCATTTCGAGAACCTCCTCTGGTGAGAAACGCGATTTGCTCTTTTGTTCGAATCCACTCGTATGGACCGAGAATTATCGGAGCAGTTTTTTTCCTGATCAACCTTAGAAATTCCTATTACTTTCAGACTTTTTAACTATCAGTTATATCTTTCATTTTTTTAACCTAAGTGTGGATTCATCACACTATATGTTGGTAAAATAATTTTCTTTCATGATTAAAGAATTGACGTTTTTTCGAGAAATGGACAAAAATATTTTTTCATTGTGTCAAATTTTTTAAGGACCTCACAAATATGCATATTACTCAAGGAAGCTCAATTTTCACCACAGGGAACTTTCTCTCATTAAAAAACCGTAAAAAATCGTAAAATACCAATAAAAAAACATCGAACAAATTTCGACTTTTTTTCTCTTCTCCCTTCGAAGGACATCGAAACTACATTCAGCTATTGTATGATTATTTATCAACAGCTATTTATTTCAAAAATTATTCAACCAACAAAAAATCTCTTTTTCCGCCGTTTTTCCCATAGAAAGAATTCCCCATGACCAAAAAATCCCCACGCCAAAAAGATTTCTTCCCTTCCACAAAACGCATCCCTGAAGTTGAGTGCCCGAATATTCTGACACGAAAAAAAACACTGAACCGCTTTTCGAAAGTGTCGAAAATCGACGAATTATTTCAAGATTTTTTTATTTACTAAGAAGTGATTTTACGTCTATTTTGAAATTTGTCTAGACAATGTTATAAATACGTTCTGCATCATTTACAGTCAACTGTGTAGACGTTCGCTGGCATTATCTTGACGAACCTAGTAATTTCGAAACATTAAAATTAGAAATTTTAAACTGTCGGCGCATTCAAAGTTCGGAATTTCAACCCGGCCCCCATGTCAAGATCATGCAGCGAAAGTCTACACAGTTGGCTGCTAATAATGGAGAACGTATAACATTGTCTAGACAAATTTCAAAATTGACGCAAAATCACTTCTTAAGGGGTTACCCCCACTTGCGATTTTGAAAAAAACGATTTTTTTTTAATTGCATTTTTTTGAAGTATAAGTATCCGGGCCCATACTTCTGTATGGGCCCGGAATAGATGACTCTATGTAAGTTTACAAAAAAAAATATTTTCTTCGTGTGAACTGGATGAAACTTTAAACGCGTTTTTCTCAAAATGGCATTTCTGAAGTCGGTGACCAAGATTACTCGAACACTAATGAACCGATCTTCTTGAAATTTTGCAGGCTTATTTAATACATAAAAATGTAGTCTTTAATCGTTCGATTTTTTTTCGAAAAAAAATGGCCGTTTTATAGCCAAAAAACGGCCGTTTTTTTTTTCGTTAAAATCGAACCATTAACTTTGACTGTCCGCCATTTTGTGAAAAATGAATATTTTTTAAAATCCTTCGATTAAAGACTAGTTTATACTTATATTTGACTAAATTCATCCGCATTTTTTTTTCAGATGATCCACTTCGCCGCAATGTTGGTCACCGCAAACCGTGTATATAAAAACATTATTTCATTGACGGCCATTTGCCACTAAACAATGTAATATTTTTCAATAAAAAAATTACTGAAAGTTCTTCAAGAAGTGTTCTTTAAGATGGTATATTGATCGATTAAAAAAGTTTTGTAGTTTTCTTTAAAAAAATTCATGAAAAAGGCCTTTTTTGCGCTACAAGTGGGGGTAACCCGTTAAGGCCTTAGGCCACAGTAACGGGTATAAAATCATGTGCGAATTTGACAATTTTTTTCCGTATGAAAAAGTGATTCACTCATAAAATTAATGACACATCTATTTGGTATGAATATCACGCTGTTAGAAAATATATCTATTTTTTTCGATGTACAAGATGGCCGACTACTCGAAACTTCTCGAAACACCTTTTTTTCCAATTGGCGTGACCTTCAACAATTTTCACTCGATTTACTTCACATTTAAAAGTTATGTTCCTAATTGCATTTCGCAGAGAAGTACGTACGGAATTTCTGATTAATCGAAAACTTTTCATTTTATGAGCAGTTTATGAGCAGTTATAACGAAATTTTTCACTGAAGGTTCATTTCTTAAAGGGAGTGAGGGTTTTGCACTTTTGAAAAATAGATTTTTTTGTCTTTTCTTATAGTTAAACATTTCAAGAATATAATTCAAAAATTTCAAGTCAATCAAAGCAAAACTCTCGAAGTTATTGACTATTTAGTCCCGTTACTCTAACGCTGTAGCTCCGACTTCTCTAAACTTCAACCGCGTTTTTCTCAAAACCACTTTTTCAAAGTCCATGTTCACTGCCATTTGAAAACTACATGAACGATTTATTTCAAACTTGGTACACACTTTCTACATATAAAATACCTCCCCGCAACGGTTAGTTTGAGATTTTTTTACATTGAGGGGCTTTTCCACCCCCAAAATGGCGGAATTTTTCGTGAAAAATAGCACTTTTCACTTTACATGACCACCAAAAATTTAGAAATGAAACAAAAATTATCAACGACCGTTGGGGGGAGGATTTGATGATACTTTGACTAAATTTTAATGGTACTTGATTTCAGATAATTTCTAGCTGAGATACAGTGAACACCGCAAATCGTGTTTTTCCAAAGGCGTTCTTGGAAAAGCTTTGTCACCGGCTTGTTTGTGGATATTTTCGCGAACAAATTTCACGGAATGTTCTTGAAATGACACTTAACACTGTACAAAAGATTTCAATAAATTTACTCTATCCATGAAAAAAATCGCAAAAAAGTGTTTTTTGTTCACGCTGAAACCCCTACCGTCCCCTTAAGTTCAAATCCCTGCAACTTTTGAATAAAACAATATTTTTTCCGTACGTACTTCTCTAGGTATTCTAATGTAAATTGACGAAAATTTTTGTTTTTTGTTCTAGGTAAAAAATTGTGGATGCTAAATGTCACGCCACGGAGCGCCTTAAGGAGGTACACCAGCTTCATACAATGTTGCCATGCTAAACCATGGTAAAATTTCAAAATGGTGATAAATCAATAAAATTTGGTGAATATATTCTTTAGTATTATATATGTCAATACAATTTTTTTCAGATTTTTTCATTGTGCCGTTATCGAGTAATTGAACATTGAAGTTCACGTGTATAAGCATAGCGTTTTTATAGATATAGGTATATATTCCGGGTATAAGAATAAACGCTTGTGAATTATTTGTAAGAAAACGGCACAACCAAAAAATCTGAAAAAATTTGTATCTACATGAATAATACTAAAGAATATATTCACCAAATTTTATTGATCTATCACCATTTTGCTGAAGCTGGTGTACCTCCTTAAAAAAAAATGTTAGTAGTCGGCTATTTTGTACATCGAAAAAAAAATTGTATATATTTTCTAACAGCTTGATATTCATGCTAAATCGATGTGTAATTAGTTTTATGAGTGAATCACTTTTTCATACGAAAAAAAAAATGTTAAATTGTTAAATTCTTAAAATTGTTAAAAAAATCTTGAAATAATTCGTCGATTTATTGAAAATTTGCACACTTTTAAAACTTCCATAGCCGAATTATTTTGACGGTCAGATTTTCGGAGTTTTGGTCTTTCGTGTAAAATTCTTTCGGAGTAGTATTTATTCGGAGTTTTGAGCGTCCTGATCATTGAAAGTTCGCACCTCAACCCGGCCCCACCCGGACGAAAAGTTAAAAAACCGCGAGCCCAAACAAAGCCAAACAAAAGAAAAAGGTAACGGCGTTAAAGATAAAGAAAGAGGAAGGTTACGAAGATCGAAGAGAATAGACCTGCTGTACGATTGATGTAGAAATCAAAAGCAGCTAGCGAGCCATAAGTGCTGGAGCATTGTGAGTCCCGATGGTTGACCTTTATGATCCATCCGGGCAGAGGACCTTTGGCCGAGACAACGGCCCTAACGGCGAGACTGACAGCGGGCAAGATCCTCGGGAGGCTCTGCTCGTGATGCGGATCGGCCGGTGCAATGACCGCCAATTTGACGATTCCTCGAGTTCGATGCAATTCCTGCACGGCGTAACCGGAAGTGGTCTCGTGGCTCGAGGCTCCCGCGAGCACGACACCGTTCACGATACTCGAAAATAACACAACGAAAGTGAGCCAAAAACCGACCACCCTGAGCCACGAGGCATCGACACTGCCCTCACTTCCGGTCGACGACGAGTCACTCGTCCTTCCGGTCGACGCGTTATCCCACTTTTCACACTTTTCACTCGTCCTCTCGTCGACGAGCGCCATCGTCAACCCGGCTTTATAATTCTCACTGTTTGTTTTTACCTACCCTTTTATTTAACAGGCGATTTAATTTTTTCGATCAACCAAATGTTGAGCCACTTTAAAACACAGCTTCATCGGTGGTTGCTCGCGAGGCGATTCCTCCTGAGGCACCATCGATAATCCGTTTCGTCCCATCGAATCGTCCTCGATCTCGGCGATTTTTTTTTTCACCCACCTCGTTCTCTCTATCTCTCTATCTTTGTCTCCCCCACTTTCTCTCGTCATCGAGTTACTTCACTCCGTTCGCTCGGAATCGAAGGGACGGAAGCTCCGAGAGAAAAATCCCCCGCACTTTCATCGTACTTTTTCTCGCAATCGCGGTTCGCACTGGTAAAATGAAAAAGCGCAACCCTCTTCTCTCGCCTCGCGCTCACGCGCGCTACTTTTGCGAACTCGCGGGAGAAACGATTCTTCGGCCTGGGGAATTACAGAGATGAGGGTCGGGAACGGTTTTCGAGTTCAAGATTTGCACACGCGAATTATTTTGCCATCGCTTCCAGGACGAGCTGATTTTTTGTTTGTGATTTTTTTTAGTGAATTTTGAATATTTTTGACAGGAGGATTTTCCTGGAATTTCCGAATTTTTATAGAGTTTGGGGATGGACGTGGAACGTTCTTTCGAATATTCCGGGCACTGGCGACCCCTACCCTGGGATAGGGGTTGGTTTGTGCGACGGAAGTTCGTCTGACTGAGCAGACGAATTTTTAACTCGCAAAATATGGGCATTCAAAAAAGATGTAAAATTCGTTTTTATTCGATAAGTTCGAATGAACGAGATTGAGACTTCTTTGTCTCTATAATGGAGAAAAACAATAATGAAAAAAAAATTCTGCGGTGCGCAGGGTAGGAAAAAATCGAAAGGATATTAAGTGGAAATATTAACATTAAAAATCATCTATGGATATTGACTGGAAATATTAACATTAAAAAGTATATATTTTATTTATTCAATAGCTAGACAAACACTTAGCCATTTTATTCGAAGTCTCCTCAGTAGTAAAAAAAAAACAAATATTATTACTGAGATGCACTTCCAGAAGATAATTTTATTTTGTTTTCTATTTTGTATTTTTTTAAAATGTAATTAAAAAATTAATAAGTCACTTCCAGGAGATAATAAATCAAGGAATAAAATTACCGACATATTTGTATTGAAAAATATTTGTTTTTAATTCAATAGCTGGACAAACACTTCGCCATTTTATTCAGTCTCCTTAAGACCAAAATGAAGATAAAAAAATATAATAACAAAAATCAACATGATATAATCGTAAAATAATCAACAGGATTCCATTCCCGAAATATTTTGTTAAAAAAACATCGACTTTTTTTTAATTCAATACTTGGACAAACACTTTGACAATTCATTCAGTCTCCTTAACAGCAAAATAAATTTTCAAAAATATTATTGTCGAGGTGCACTTTAATAAGATAATTGAAAGGCTAAAAGTTTCGAAATATTTACGTTAAAAAATATATATTTTTTAAATTAAATGGCTGAACAGACAATGTGACTATTCGAACTCTTCTTAACAGTAAATGTAAGAAAAAATATTGCTGAGACGCACTTCAATAAAATAATAACCGATATGATAAAAGTCTCGGAACATTCATATTAAAGAATACCTAAGATTTGTTACAAATTCAATTGTTGGACAGCCACTTCGATACTTAGTTCCACGTCTTCTCAATATTCAAAAAAAATAAAACAAAAACTCTTATCACCGAAGTGTGGTTGAACCAGATAAAAGGACTAAGCCAAAGATCCTTTTCCTATTAACTGGCGAGGTGAACTGGGTGGGCAAGAGGAGAGTGGGTTTGCATGAATAAACGAGCCTAGGGTAGTCCATCATGGCTGAGAGCGAAAAAGAGGCCCGTCTTGGGTCAGGGAGCCGACGCAAATGAAAGTATCTTCGTGCAGAATTTTAAGGGGTTAGGCTACTGTGAAAATTTCAAGAAATCGTTCGTCTCTTGAGGCAACTTAAATTGAAGAGAAAGGTTCAACATATGGAGTAGGAATCGCAGATTAAAGGTAAACTTATGATTACAGCGATAAAACTGCTAGTAAAACTTTTAACGCGTTTTTCACGAAATTGTTTTTCAAAACGGTGTACACGATTTCTCGACATCTAATGAACGGATTGACTTGAAATTTGGTACACTTGTTCAGTGTAATAGTAGTTTAGTCTTGACCGACGTTTTTCTTCTTAACATTTTTTTAATTAGTTTTTCACAATAATAATGTTATTTTTCCTCGAAAAATTATTTAAAAAAAAAACTTTTTTTTATTCTGATGATTGACACATGATAACGAAGAAAAGGTCGGTCAAGTCCTAGCCAATGTTAGATATTTTAGGAAGAAAACTTTTTTTCCAGACCGCTCACGTTCGAAAGTCCTTCACGAGATTGTTTACAACTTCTTTAATTATTAATATTTTTTAATGAAATTTGGTACACAACTTTGTTAATGTACGCACAAATAAATTTCGCAACGATTTTTCAATTATCTTACTTATTTCTTCAAAATAGTTTTTTACCCTCCTTTTCGGGTCGTCAAAGTAGCCTAACCCCTTAAAGAATCGAGGCACAAGAGTGTACCGAATTAGTATCTTCCACCCTTAAGAATAACTTGTTGACTTTGTCGGATGAGAAAGCATTAAATTATCATTTTACAAAATTAAACAACCTCCAAAATCATATATTATTTTCAAAATTCCCAATAACTATTATATGTACTTACATAATTTTGTTTACAAAAAAGTCAGAAACCGTATTCCGGGAATTTTATCAACAATCAACATCAAATATGCCAAATAAGATCTCAAAAATAACATTCGATTTGTATTCTTTATGTAAAAAAGTTTTTCCACTCTGACGATGAAAGTTGTCGATTCTCTGAAAAAGGTTCTCAACAAAAAAAGACGCGAAAAACTAAAAGGGTTCTCCGAATGCAGATTTCGATCTTTCATTTCGAGAGTGAGAGCGCGGTGTGGTGAAAAAAAAACAGCATTCGACGGGAAGCTACTCCGTCTGACTCAAACGGAATTTTCTACTGACGTTCTCACGTATCTACTTCGCGCTCAGACGGGTCGTGGCTCGCGGTACCATTCGTTCGCGCGATCTGCTGTCGTGATAAAATTGTATAAACGAAAATTCAACTTTTTCTGCTAGACGGAAATTCGAAGAATTTTCTCTCCTTCTATCTCTCCTTCCCGTCCTCTTTCTTTATGCGTCGATAATTTAAAGTTTCTTCAGCTACGCAGTGTAATTCTTATTTGCCTTTTTAACGGGGTCCTCCAGTTTCTCGGGTCGAAAAAATCGATTTTTTTTCCATAAATCACATCTACAACATGTGTAGAAAATGTGTAGGAAGGCCTATTGTATGGTCCAGGCATAACAGATTGACGGTGAGATGAAATTTTTAGTATAAATCACATGCGCGAACTTTCAAACGCGTTTTTCTCGAAACACCATTTTTCGAAACGGTGACCACGATATTTCAGAAACTACTGCACCGATCTTGTTCAAATTTATACAGCATCTTTATTATGTTATAAGCCAGCGATTGAACTAGGATTATCATGATTGCTTCGATAGTTTTTTTTGTACGAGCGAAAAACTTAAGAAAAAATGAGTATAAAATAGAATGTAATTTTCAAAAGTGTATAAAAAAGTCAAATTTTGTAATTTAGAATTCACTCTAGTTCAATCGCTAGTCTTAAATATGAAGATTAAAATGCCATTTGGTTTTTTGATTTCAGATAAGCAGAACAGCCGCAATCTTGGTCACCGGCAAGCACCTCTTTTACTTGATGTCTTCCTGTCGGCCATTATAACTTTTATTCTATTATATATTTTGACTTCAAAAAATTTGTAAAGCTTATTTAAATGTTAATAAAGATTATGCAAAAACAATGAGATTGATTATTTCGATGCTTTGCCCGTAAAAAATTATTGAAAAAGCCGTAAAAAAACAGCCGAGAAACTAGAGGACCCCGTTAATATAAACTTCGAGTATATCATATTATACATTTCTTTGATATTTTATATTATGGTCGTACTGTTACTATTTACTCACTAAAGTTTACTTTTTATTATCTTTAAACAAAATGTATGGCCTCGAGGTAACTCCGAGGCATATATAAAAATTAACCACTCAACCAATCACCGTCTCCATTCAATGCTGTCAAACTTCGCGGTGCTCATTATGTTTATGATCATTTCTAATTATATTCCCTATATTTCGTATGATTTTGTATTGAAAAAAAATCTTACTTTTTGTCCAATTATGTTTTTTTATCTAATGTTTATTATTATTGTTTTTTTTATCTTATGTTTATTACTATTATGTTTCTTATCTTATGTATATCATTATTATATTTTGTTTTATGTTTCCGAGGATTCAGTCTTGTAGTATAGTTTCAACATTTTCGGCACTATTTTCATTTGCCTCGAGGTAATGACCAAGACATACGATAGACGTCAGTCAATCAACCGATCTGTCCTTTATTCTTCCCTGCCGCCGCTTTCTCATTACAGGCGCGACACTACTGTGATGGGTAAAAAATGGATTTTTTTTTGCTGTTTCTCGAAGTATACATGTACAAGAAAATGTGAAAAAAATTAAGTTAAAATATTGAAAATTGACCAAATTATAAACAATTTCAAGGAATCATAACTCTGACTATAATTGTCCAATTTTTTATTTAAAAAAAATCAGAATTTCTGAAATCGTAGTAGCTGTCGTTGTACGTAGCCTTTTTTTTATTTAGAATTTTTCAAGCCGCCGAATGTAAGTAAAAATTTCGTTAAAATTACACTTTTTTTCAACGCCCGCTATTCTGTGATTTTTTGTTTCGAAAAAATGGCTACCTACAACGAGAACTACATTTATATAGATTATAAAACCTTTATATTTTTATCTTCCAGACCAATGATTGTCAAGTCATCGATCCGGCCGTTGGACCACATTTTTTATACAGAGGTTCATTATACATGTCTTAATAACGTTAATTTTTATTTATTTTCACAATAAGAATTTACACGAAATATGTTCAATGTATGCTTAATAACATACTTTGTCCCCATATACCAAATAAATTATCTAGTAGACAAAAAAAATCAGAAGAAGCGGCTTTTCTTAAAAGCAAAAAGAACTTTTTATTTCAGGAACCGAGGAGTAACTTAACTCTTCGACTACACACTTCCGCCACGAACCTCTGACTGCATGTGGGGTCGATAGGACCCCAGACGTTTTTCACATCGTTGTCTTTCCAAAAATATGCATTTTTTTGTAGAGACGTTTTTTTGTAGTCAATGATCTTTGTTTTATCGCCCAAAATTTATTTTTTAAGAAAAACAACAATTAAGAGCTCAAACATTCGTTCAAAGTGGAAGTTATACAGGAGCGATACACTCGGTTGAAAAAAAATAGGGTCAGAACGACCCAGTGTGCAGTCGAAGGATTAATTGCAACCTACAATAATTTATTTAAAATTGCACTGAGGTCGGTGCACTTTTGCAAAGTGTCCAGCAAATTCAGGCAATCAATCATTATTACGTTTCAGTTGCCAATGGCTTTGTAATAATCATCGTGTATTTATAGGAAGTAAACAGGAATATAAAAAGCTTCATTAAGGGGGAATTCCCTCTGGACGCCCGAAAATGAGTCATTTTTCATGATTTTTTTTAAAGGTGATTAAATAATCACATCATTTTTTAATTTTGACATTATCTTATTACAACTTTCAAGTGTTGATTTTTTTTCTTTTTTAAGGGGTTACCCCCACTTGCGATTTTGAAAAAATCGATTTTTTTTTATTGCATTTTTTTGAAGTATAAGTATCTGAGAATATGTCCTGAAAATGTCCTGAATATGTCCTGAAAATGTTCTTCGTGTAAACTGAAATTGAAACTTTAAACGCGTTTTTCTCAAAATGGCATTTCTGAAGTCGGTGACCAAGATTACTCGAACACTAATGAACCGATCTTCTTGAAATTTTGCAGGCTTATTTAATACATAAAAATGTAGTCTTTAATCATTCGATTTTTTTTTCGAAAAAAATGGCCGTTTTATAGCCAAAAAACGGCCGTTTTTTTCGTTAAAATCGAACCATTAACTTTGACTGTCCGCCATTTTGTGAAAAATGAATATTTTTTAAAATCCTTCGATTAAAGACTAGTTTATACTTATATTTGACTAAATCCATCCGCATTTTTTTTTCAGATGATCCACTTCGCCGCAATGTTGGTCACCGCAAACCGTGTATATAAAAACATTATTTCATTGACGGCCATTTGCCACTAAACAATGTAAGATTTTTCAATAAAAAAAAATTACTGAAAGTTCTTCAAGATGTGTTCTTTAAGATGGTATATTGATCGATTAAAAAAGTTTTGTAGTTTTCATTAAAAAAATTCATGAAAAAGGCCTTTTTTGCGCTACAAGTGGGGGTAACGCCTTAAACAAAACAGAATGGCAGCGTTATAAAGTATTCCTAAAGTATTCTAAAAACTGCTCATCGTATAAGTTATGAGTATTGAGCAGTTTTTCAAACTGCTCAAAAGTTATTGATCGATCTGGCTGAAATGTTGGGAGGTTTCTCACTATACCATTATTGGAAGGATATACCTACAAAAATATTTAAAAGTATGAAGTTGAAAATTAAGTAAGCTTTATAATAAAATTTTCAGTTTTGTTCCATTTTCTCGACAATTTTTACCCAAAAAAAATGTATGTACGCAATAACCTCAAAACTTTAGGTATATCCTTCCAATAATGTTATAGTGAGAAACCCTAAATTTCAGCCAGATAGATCAATAACTTTTTCGGCTATAACATGAGCAGTTTTTCAGAAGACGTCTAAAGGAATACCTTATAACGCCGCCATTTTCTTTTGTTTAAAAAAGAATTTTTTATTAACACTTGAAAGTTGTAATAATGTCAAAAATTTTAAACGAAGCGATTATTTTATCACCTTTAAAAAAATTCACGAATAATGACTCATTTTCGTGCGTCTGAAGGGATTTCCCCCCTGCATGATTCTTCCGGTGGAAGGAAGTCAACAGCCCTCTTACTCTTTTTCCCATTTCCTCCCTAACATTATTTCTTTCCTCCTTTCCTCCTTTTTACTTTCCTTCTTCCCTCCCCCCCCTCTCTCTCTCCCTCTTTCGATCTATACAAAATTCAACTCTTCCTCAGCGTGTTACCCGGAGGGTTTACATCAGGATCGTGGGAAAAGAATCGCCGTAGTTTCGTCTCGTCCCGGCTCGTAATGCTGACCGGCGGAGTATTCGCCGAGGCGAGCAAGGACGAACGTGACTTTGTTCTTCGGCGGGACGCCCACTAAAAAAGCGAAGGAGGCGATAATACGTGAGGACGCGCGTCTTCGAGATAGGGGTGATCCGACCACCAAGACGCCGAGAAAATTATTCCCAGGCCAATTGAGACGAGATCTACGGACCTTATAAAATTCCTAATCGTCGATTCTACCGTTTGTTCCATTATCCGTCTACATTCGATTGCCACCAGATTTTCTCTCGCTCGTCTCTCTCACCGCTCAAAAATTCCGGGCCACGATCAGAGCCAACTTTCGTACTCTTGCTCTCGCAGCTGACACATTCTCATACAAATTCACACGTTTTACATATGCAATACGAAAGTTTGCTCATATTGGGCCACAAGCAAATTTACGTTTATATATAAGGTATTCCACGTGAATCCGGTGAACTTTTTCCCTGATCCCCGCGAATTTGATTTATTTTGTCTGTCTGATTCCATTCACTCTAAAAGACACCCTGATTTTTTTACATTTTTCGAAACAACCCTCAGTCAAACAAAAAAAATTCTCCGAAAAAAAGGCCCCGATTTAAAAATCTGAAAAAATTCGGAAAAATGCGTGATTGTATGTAAAAAATTCAAGCTATCACCCACAGTGAAAGTATGATTTTTTCTGTGCTTTCTGAGCGATTAACGTTAAAAAAATATCCGAAACATTCAAGAACCGCTTACTTCGGGCGGATACTTGAATATTCTGATACCCACAATGAATTTTTTGACCATTTTTGAATAACCAAATCACAATCATGGACCTTAAACAGTTAGCAGTCAATTTTTCGGATTTTTTTTAACATTCATCGGTCAGACAGCACACAAAAAATCATACTTCCACTGCGGGTGATAGCTTGCAAATGTTTACATGTAACCACGCATTTGTGGGAATTTTTTCCGATTTTTTAATCGGGGCGTTTTTTCGGAGTAATTTTTTTTTTTTTGACTAAGGTTTGTTTCGAAAAATGTTTTAAAAAATCAGGGTGTCTTTTAGAGTCAATGGAATCAGATTGACAAAAATTAATCGAATTGGCGGGGGTCAGGGAAAAAGTCCACCGGATTCTCGTGTAATGCCTCATATGCATGTACACAATTTCGTTGGACCTTTGCGTTGGTGTCTGAAGATTTTGCGAACAGGAAAAATATAACATTTAATGGTTTTTCAAATCCTTTTGGAAGAAAAATAGCATATTTCAATAAAAATATGTGGAAAAAATTAAAATGCTGTTTTTAGTTCAGCAGAATGATAATAATAAAATTCCAAATACAAAAGACTACTGAAACACTTTTTATGAGTGGTATGAAATTCTGTTAAGGGGTTAGGCTACTGTGAAAATGACGAACGCTCGTCGCTTGAGGCAACTCAAATTGAAGAGGAAGGTCCATCATATGGTGTAGAAATTGCGGATTGTAAGTAAACTTATGAGTACAACGATAGAACTGCGTGTTAAACTTTGAACGCGTTTTTCTCGAAACTTTGTTTTTCAAAACGGTGTACACGATTTCTTGACATCTAATGCATGGATCGACTTGAAATTTGGTACAGTTATTCAGTGTAATAGTAATTTAGTCTTGACCCTCGTTTTTCTTCTTAACATTTTTTCGTTAAGTATTAACAATTATTATGTTATTTTTCCTCGAAAAATTGAAAAAAATATTCCAAATTTGATTCTTTATATATGAAACGCGATAACAAATATAAACTTGGTCAGGTCTTAGTAAATATTATCTATTTTAGGGAAAAAAAACTCGTTTTCTTTGTTTCAGATCAACCGAGTAGCCAAAATTAAGTACACCGTTGAGCCCCTCACGTTCAAAGGTCCTTCACGAGATCTTTTACAACTTCTTTAATTATTCATATTTTTCAATCAAATTTACTACACAACTTCGTTAATGTACCTGCAAATAAGTGTCCAAAGGATTTTTCAATCATCTCACTCAATCCTTAAAAATTATTTTTTTTAAATAACCCTGATTTTCGGATCGTCACAGTAGCCTAACCCCTTAATCCATCTGCGATAATTTTTTCCTCGATGTCGGGATAAACAAAAAAGTTTTTCAGTAGAGTTTCGTATTCGTGATTTAATTATCTCCATTCTGCTGTACTTAAAATGGAATTTTAATTTTTTGTAAGAATGCTCAATTTTTTCTTACAAATACTACTCATCACAAAAACACGCTATGTTTTTTTTCGAAGACGACTTGGAGAACCATTGGCAACGTGTTTTTCTCGGTCGCAAAATCTCGGCGTAAGAGTCTTAGAAAATTCATGGCCACCTTATAATTGTCACCGTATATATATATATATATATATATATATATATATATATATATATATATATATATATACGGTGACAATTATAAGGTGGCCATGAATTTTCTAAGACTCTTACGCCGAGATTTTGCGACCGAGAAAAACACGTTGCCAATGGTTCTCCAAGTCGTCTTCGAAAAAAAACATACTTACTTTTTACCAAATACTAATGTAAGATCTTTCACTGTGGACCGAAGAAAAAAATTCGATTTTTTTGCATCGCTCCAATATGTATTAAAGTGATGAAAATAAAACGCGAAAAAAAAATCCCAAAACGTCCCACTCTTTCTCGATATCATTGATACGTGCGTAAAATAAAAACAACCATAAATGTGAATCCATTTCGACATTCCGAAGGTTGCGGAATCGAATCCCTCGTAAGTATGTAAAGTAGGAGGGATAAACTTATCGGCAACGATTTAGCAACTTTCGCGTGCCGAAAACTGCGACGTGGCTTCGACGTATTCGAAATAAAGGAATTGCGAGAATTCGCGGTCTGCGTGGAGACCATGAAAACTCTCGGTTTTTTGCAGCTACTAGATAAAGTTTTTTTTTTTCATGAAGTGACTCCGATTGTATTTTCGGTGAGAGAATGAGATTTTTTTCTTTTACATTGCGTGCATTGAATCAACGACTGTCAAAGAAATTCGATGTACGAGGCCAAAATCGAATTCGGCTATTCTTTAGCGGGTGAGCCATGTACTTCACTCTGACAAAGAAGTCTTTGTTCCACGTCTTTCAGGCGCCCGATATATATATATATATATATATATATATATATATATATATATATATATATATATATATATATACATTTATATAAACCCTAATTCCGGTGGACGGAGTTTTTTTTTCTTGTACGTCGTCCTCGAGAAATTCGCGCTCCCTCGCGCGAACAAAAAATAAACAAGATTCCTCAATTGTGTGAATTTTTTCGTGTTTTCATTATCAGCGCGTCGAAATCCTTTTTCAAGATTTATTCCAGCCTGACTAGACTCAATCATCATTCGCCCGGACGACAAAAAAATTGAGGCCGAGCTGAATATTGAAAAAAAAAATAGCAATAAAAATCAACCGACAACGATTTTCTATGTCAAGAGTGACCTAAGAAGCTACATCTACCTAGAGACCCGAAAAAAATGGCCAAACGCCGATTTTTTTTTGGGAAACAGTTGGTGAAAAAGAAACGCATATTTTCTACCACAATGATCTATATATCGAGGGCCTTTGAAAAAAAATTACAAAACATACAAAAAAACAACAAAAACATGGCCACCGGCAGATGACACTGTTTTCAAAGTCGGTGGACACGATATCTCGAGAACCACTTGACGGATTGTTTCCAAATTCACAGGAGATATGATGAGGATCATTTAACAATCTCACTTTTTCGTAGATTTTGTATTCTCGGGTTTCAATTCATGGCCACTTGGGTTAAAAAGATTGTTTTAACAATCGACGATCGTCAACGACTCGGATTTATTGTTGACTTCAATAACCCGTTTGGTTTTTAGATCTCAGATGGACCGTTTAAGCTGGAGAGTGTCCACCGCCAAACGTCGCGAAAAAAAATGTCACCATCAGCGGGCAGCCATGTTTTTGTTGTTTTTCTGTTTTCTAAATTGATTTTTTAAAAAGGCTCTCAATGTATGTCCTTTGTGTTAAAAAATGCGTTTCTTTTTGACCAACCGTTTTCCAGAAAGAAAAATCGGAATTTGGCCATTAATCTCGGCGCTGTAGGTAGCACTTTAAGGGGCGTAGCACTTTAAGGGGCCAGTCCACTTTGAAAATTTCAAAAAATCGAAAGCCAGCAAGACTTGAAGAAATCGACGATGATGAGCAATCAGAAGGGATTTTGTACGGTGCAGGAATTGCCGATTGAGTTTAGGTAAGAGCTTTTCATAGTATAAACTTCAAACGCGTTTTTGTCGAAACAACGTTTTCAAAATCTAGCTCCATCGTATCTCTAAGACTAATAAACCGATTCTCTTGAAATTTGAACCACATATTGTGAACATGACCGGCAACAAAATGACCCTCGATGGTTTTAAAATTTTGATTCTTACTCTTTTTTTGCGAAAAACTGCGAAATCAATCGCGTTTTTACTTTTTTCGTTTTTCATCTGCCATTTTTTTATTTTTTGATAAAACTTTATATCCGAGGGTCATTTTGTAGCTGGTGTCACACTGAATCTAATGGACTTTGATTTTTTGTTTCTTAAAAATGAATAAATTTTTTTTTATGTATTTGAAGACTTTATTTATCAAGCCCAACAACTTTTATATTCATATCTTTTATTAAATCCTCAAAAGAAAAATCGCGAAAATATCATTTTTTCTCGACTCCAAAGTGGACTGGCTCCTTAAGGGGTTACCCCCACTTGCGATTTTGAAAAAATCGATTTTTTTTGTTGCATTTTTTTGAAGTATAAGTATCTGAGAATATGTCCTGAAAATTTCAAGTCGATCCGAACAAAATTGACTGAGATATGAGCGTTGAAAGAGAAGAATCCGTTGTGAAATTGAAACTTTAAACGCGTTTTTCTCAAAATGGCATTTCTGAAGTCGGTGACCAAGATTACTCGAACACTTATGAACCGATCTTCTTGAAATTTTGCAGGCTTATTTAATACATAAAAATGTAGTCTTTAATCGTTCGATTTTTTTTTTTCGAAAAAAAAAAATGACCGTTTTATAGCCAAAAAACGGCCGTTTTTTTTCGTTAAAATCGAACCATTAACTTTGACTGTCCGCCATTTTGTGAAAAATGAATATTTTTTAAAATCCTTCGATTAAAGACTAGTTTATACTTATATTTGACTAAATCCATCCGCATTTTTGTTTCAGATGATCCACTTCGCCGCAATGTTGGTCACCGCAAACCGTGTATATAAAAACATTATTTCATTGACGGCCATTTGCCACTAAACAATATAATATTTTTCAATAAAACAATTACTGAAAGTTCTTCAAGATGTGTTCTTTAAGATGGTATATTGATCGATTAAAAAAGTTTTGTAGTTTTCTTTAAAAAAATTCATGAAAAAGGCCTTTTTTTGCGCTACAAGTGGGGGTAACGCCTTAATATCTTTTGACAGATTTTTCCTACAAAAATCCGTCAACCATTTTTCAAGATATTTACGCAGCGATCTACAATAGAAATCTATTTTTAAAAAAATCTTCCGTAATAATATTGGGATGTTGAATAAGTTCTCGCTGTTTTTTTTTCGAGAAAATTAATGCTTTATTTTAAAAAATCATTCCTAATGCTTTCAAACCTTTCGAAACTGTTGTATGATCGACTCCTAATGATGCTGCAAGTTCAGCTAGCGTCTGACATGCGTCTTCATGAATAGGGCCTGCTCGCCGTAAGTCTCAACAACAATTTCGTGTGTTTCAGCTGCAGATTTTCGAATAAAGTAGTGCAATAAAATTCCCTGCAAATACTCTTTTTTGACACGAAATTTGACATGCTTAACGCTATGAAAAAAAAGTTGTTTACACGAAATGTACACTGAATTTCAAACTTGCTTATAGTACTTCTTTAAAGATGCGTTACCATCTTAAGGGGTTAGGTCACTCTAGAATTTTCGAAAAATCATTTTTTTATGGTCCCCTAGGACCTCAAAAATGATGTCCCAAAAGATTACGGCCGGGAAAAATCTCTAAGTACTCGGTTTTCGAATTTTAGTACAAGGCCGCCTGGTCCGTAGCGAGCCACTCAAAACTTCAAACGCGTTTATCTCAAAACTGCATTTTTTAAGTTGGCCGGAAACATAACTCAGACAATTTTCAACCGATTCACTTGAAATTTTAAATATATCTTGAAAAATACATTGTCTATGGAAGTACGTAGGATTTTTTTGTTATATTGCATAGTTTATTTGTTATTAACAATAATCTGACGATTTTTTAGGCAATTTTTTCACTTTCCACTTTAGAAGTGCGCCATTTGGGCAAAAATCAATATATCGAAAAAATCCTACGTACTTCTATAGCAGTTATTATATACAATCGGAAAAAATTCATTGGCTCGTTATAATTCAAAAATTACAGGAGCTGTTTGTCCGGCCGTGGACCCTGGAAAAACGGCGACGTCATCGCAAAAACGCTGCACAGTGCGCCATTTTGAAATTAATCACTTCAAAAAAATTATTGTATACCGTCACTGATATGTATGATAAACACCCTTTTTTGTAATCACGATTTATTTTGTAGTTTTTCTGAAAAAAAAAAAATTCCAAAAAGCCTATTTTTTCGGCCTCTAGAATCTAAGGCCTTAAACTACACGCACGCGGTTCTGGTAAGGCCATCTGTTGGAAAACGGCGAGAACTTATTCAACGTCCTAATAAAAATGTGGAAAATGAAATATAAATAAAAAGGAAATTTCTTCATATTCGAACGATGCAAACGTCAACACTATAATCGAGAAAGGTAATACGTAAAAATCCGCATACCTTGAAACTCGAAAAAAAAAGTCGAATGAAATAATCTGCGAAAAATATGAAGACTTTTCTTTTCGAAGAGCCATGTCAAACGAGCGAGTTGTGCGAACACTTTTTTACCAACTGTACGAGCGGAAAAATAACTTTGCGCGTCCAGCATCCTCAAAATAAGAGAGCACACTTTAACGAGCAAATTCGACTGAAGTAATCCCTCAGACGTATCCTATTTCCGTGAGCTGCTTCCGATGTCAGCGTATATTCATTCGCGTTAAAAATACGCCCCCCTCCCCCAACCTCACTCGCATGCGACTCACACAGCCACGTGAGCCCATTAACGTCCCCAATCTCACGTGCCGTGATATTAATTGTTTTCCAGAAATGCCCCCGAGCTCGTATAAATGTCAATTGGGTATTTTGTAACAATGAACGAAAAAAAAGCAAAAAAAGATTAATTGCGAAGGTCTTTGTACGTTGTGGATAATGAGAGTGGTAGAAATCGGCTAGTGCGTTGCACATGGCTGTGGAGTACGGCCGAGTTGCAGAGGCTCGACCAACCTCGGGAAACATGCAAATGGATCTCCTGGATCTTATTATGCACCGAGCATGCACCTAATAACGCCCAGATCGTTCGTAGTCGCGTGCGTTTCGTTGTGTGTAATGTTACAGCTGTCATCAATTACTCGTCTATTGCTCTTGATGGTCAACTAGACTGCGTCATTTTTCTCGGGAAGCCTGGGTACTCTAGAGCTGGGAATTTTATCAAAATCAGCTATGGATACATCGGCGGATCATTAGAATTTTTTTTAGGTGCCCAGCAATATTTTTTTCACTGATTCTTTTGATCTCTTATTCGTTAATTTTGGCCCAGTCACTTCGTATTCCGTAATCTTCGTACTTAGGGTAACATTCTTTTTTTTAATTTGTTTTATTATTATTACATTTTATTTACTCATTTTAAATTTTATTTTAGATAATTTATATTTTATTTTATTTATGATTATTATCATATATAATATAAATATTATTTGTGATTATTGTTATTATTGTTAGTGTTGTTATTGTTATTTTTTTAGCAATTTGGAAAAGTTGGACGAACGAGGCTAGATTTGAAGTAGACAAAGGGGAGACTGTTATGAAGAGACGAGTTTTTACGTAAGCATCCTTAAAGGGGTGTACTAAAAAATTGTATAAGCTTGTCATTGTTATTATTGTTGCTGTTCTTGCTGTTGCTATTGGTGCAATTATTTTATTATTTCTATTATTATTATGAATGTCGTTATAAATTTTATTATTGTCATTATTAGTGATGTTGCCAATCGTGATGTTCCTATCACTATAGTAATAATTACTGTTGTTTTTATTGTTAATACAAGTATTGCTGCTATGACAACTATTTTTGTTTTTATCGTAGATTCTATTGTACGGGGTCATCCCCCGTATCACATTCCCACCATATTCTACTTCTGTTATTATAACTATTATTATTGAGTTATATTTTTATATTCAAACCTGCGGAAAATAATCGTGTTGGAGAAAAAAACAAAGAATCGATTCTTTTTGGCACAGCTTCTAATAAAAAAAATCGTGAACTCAGCCGGAGTTTATATATCTCTCGCAGACATCTCAACTGAGGTAATTGAGATTAAAATTCCAGCACGGTTTGCAAATTCTGATGAGAAACTTTGCTTGAATATCTTAGATTTCACTTTTTTTTCTCGTCTCAAACGGTGATGTTCTTTTTTTAAGGGGTTGCTCTAGCATGTTCATTAAATTAATGTTTTTCATTAGAAATTGTTGCTCGCTATACTCTTAGGCGTCTTAAAAATATATATATATATGTATATTCCGAAATCTTAATTAGGGATCAAAATATTAGGATAAATGTTACCGCGCGCTTAGAATTGCTTGAAAATTTTTTTATACTTTTTATGCAGTTTTTATCTAAATCTTCGGAAGTAGATACTCTACAGGCTGCAGAGCCATGTTTGTAATTTTATTTTTACGATATTTTTGGAAGCATATAAAGTACAAAATTTGACGTGAAAAAATTTATTTTACTATAAAATGTGATAATTAGTTTTTTAAAAATCCAGATTCGAAAATTTGGCACTGCAGATTGTAGCCATAATGTTGTTCTTCGAAAACGTACTTGGTACTTTTTAGATTCATCGACCCATGGTGAGATTATCAGGAACTTATAAAAAAACATGAACAATTTATTTAATTATAAATTAATCAAAAACATGGATTATTAAAAATTAAGGGTGCAGGGAAATGGAAGTTGAAGTATGGAAAAGGGCCGCAAAGTATCTACTTGAAATAATGAAAATGAGTAGGTTGCCAAAAATGTCTAAGGAAAGGAGTAAAAAGAGTTATAAATAGGAACCCATCAAAATGGGGATAAGAAATAAAAGAAGCAATGGAGAGCGTAGTAGAGGGGGCAATCTGGAAAGCCGTATGGAATGGAATTAAATTTTAAATAAAAATCATAAAATTAAATTGAATCTTAATTTCATTAAATAAAAGTCATAAAAATTAAAATTGCACAAGAAATTCAATACGATTGGAGCAAAATCGATGGGTCAGCATACTGCAAGGAATATAAACATAGGAAAACAGGTATACACATGGGAAAATAGTGGGAGAAAAAGGTGATTAGCGGAGAATTAAAAAAACGTGGGCGACGATAAGATTTGATAATTTCGACAAAGACGAGAAAAGGGGTGTGCAGGCAATTGAAGCAGGCAATTGAAAATTTGAGACATTTGGCACTGTGCGAAAGTTAAGGGAAAACTAAACCAAGAAATAGCAATTAAACCGGAACATTGGTTGGAAAATAACAGGGGGCTAGAAATCGACCGGAAAATCGAAACGCAACTGAAAATACAACCGACCAAGCAACTATGCGATTACATTAGACAACTTGAGAAACTAGCAACTAGGATATTCAAGGTGACCCTCTTATCTCTGCCACCCGACATAACTCGGTAATTATCGACGTCACAAAAAAATGTTCCAGACAAAAGTTGTACGGTGTGAAGGGGAACATCAAATGCGACCAATTCTTTTTTGCTGGAGGCGCTGACGCACAGTGAAGGTCACCTCCACTTTTTTAAATAGAATGGTACACTTAGAAAAAAAAACCAATTGAATCAAAAAATAATTAGTTGATCCAAATAAATGTGCTGCTGCGGAGTGCCACCGATATATGAGATTGTTACAATACTATAAAATATTGGAAAATGTGATTGATTTAGATAACATATCGTTTTATTTGAAAAAGCTCATCTGTTCTCTGAATATCTACATTATCCTTCAAATAAAATTATATTCTATTGAAATAATTCTATATACAATCCGTAGACGTATTGGATAAAATAATTAAGGGGTTACCCCCACTTGCGATTTTGAAAAAATCGATTTTTTTTAATTGCATTTTTTTGAAGTATCAGTATCTGAGAATAGATGGCTCTATGAGTATAGGAATAGATGACTCTATGTAAGTTTACAAAAAAAAAATTTTCTTCGTGTAAACTGAAATTGAAACTTTAAACGCGTTTTTCTCAAAATGGCATTTCTGAAGTCGGTGACCAAGATTACTCGAACACTAATGAACCGATCTTCTTGAAATTTTGCAGGCTTATTTAATACATAAAAATGTAGTCTTTAATCGTTCGATTTTTTTTCGAAAAAAAAATGGCCGTTTTATAGCCAAAAAACGGCCGATTTTTTCGTTAAAATCGAACCATTAACTTTGACTGTCCGCCATTTTGTGAAAAATGAATATTTTTTAAAATCCTTCGATTAAAGACTAGTTTATACTTATATTTGACTAAATCCATCCGCATTTTTTTTTCAGATGATCCACTTCGCCGCAATGTTGGTCACCGCAAACCGTGTATATAAAAACATTATTTCATTGACGGCCATTTGCCACTAAACAATGTAATATTTTTTCAATAAAAAAAATGACTGAAAGTTCTTCAAGATGTGTTCTTTAAGATGGTATATTGATCGATTAAAAAAGTTTTGTAGTTGTCTTTTTAAAAATTCATGAAAAAGGCCTTTTTTGCGCTACAAGTGGGGGTAACGCCTTTAAGGCGTTACCCCCACTTGTTTACCCCGCTTGCTACAAATATTTTTTATTTCGTACAAAAATATAATCAATAGAATTAATTATTTCTTCACCACATCGAAACGAATATGCCATGGGACGTAAGTTTTTCAATTTGTTTTAAATCTTAAATAAAAAGTAAGCATTAGAATGATCATCCATGATAATAATGGAGAGAATAGCAGATATCCAATGGAATATCCATGGAGAGAACATCAGATATTCAACTGATAAAAATAGATACTACACTTTAGTCTTAGCCACAGGCCAAGAAGCGATACTCTTTAGAGTTTCTCCGGCGCTTAAGTAGGTTTTCGGTTCGCGCTACGCTTACGAGAAACGAGCGCGCGTGCGGCATCTAGCGGTTACTCCGAGAACTACGGGTTTCCTCACACCTATAATTTCCGGGGGCTCGACCATGATTTGGTTGAATTTTTTCAACCAAATGTGCAAGAAACAAATTTTACTTTCGCATAATTTTTTAACCAATTCAGACATTTGCTTTGGGATTTTTAATCAAAAGAAAATACTAATATTTTAACGAATAATGTACTTAAAAATCAATATCGAATATGGTGAAAACAACAAAATAACATATTTACTCAATAGAAGTTTTATTTAAATCAAACGAGCAAAATTAAATTTTTCTCGTGTACTCGAATCAACAATATTCATGTTATGAATTGAAACGCTTTTTTCGTTCGTTGCAGAAATTGCATTCAAAACTATATAATTTGTTCGCGATAATTCTTTAGATAGTTTCAACAATATATTGTTCTCGGCTAACAATACATCTTTTGAATGAAAAAAAAACACAATTTTATCATAAATAAAAAATATTGGTCGCATTTGATGGCCCCCTTCATACCGTACAACTTTTGTCTGGAGCATTTTTTGTGACGTCGATAATTACCGAGTTATTTCGGGTGGCAGAGATAAGAGGGACACCCTGTATATGAGTAGCTAGCGAGAAAAACCGAACTTGTCCACACTACGTCAAGTTAAGTTTTTTCTTTCAATTTGATTAATTTTTGTGCCTGAATACTGCCATTTCGCTCAAAAAGGCAGTTTTTAACTAATTTTGAGGTGTTTAGAGCCGGATTTGATTCAAAATATTTCGGGAGCCTTATCCAGGTGTGCTTGAAAAACACGAAGAATAAAAATCAAACAAATTCGCTATAGTGTGGACAAGTTCTGTTTCGTTAGCCAACTCCTCATAGATGAAAATCAATGTGAAATAATTCAGGTAAATGAGAAGGGAGGGGCATCAATGTAAAAGCCCTTAAAAAGGGTATACAAGGAGTAAATATACTATAAATTATTCATATTTTTGTCAATTATCAATTAGTTCTAAACTATGCATGTTTATAATTTATTTTCAAATTAATTTCTTCAAATTCCACGTAGTCAAGGTATCGATAACTAACGTACGAAAAATATTTTTTCACCTTTTCTTTTTCATTTTGAACTTTTAAAAAATCGGCACCACTTAGCATTAATCCACGAAGCCTTCGAGCCTCCTCAAAATTAGTATAATTAAACAATCCCGAAGAGCACCAGAGAAAAATTGGCATGAAATAATTAGCCAAGTCACAACCCAACTAATTTCGCGGTACGAATAATTTTTTTTAGTGTCTCTCGTGCAGCTACATCGTTACCGGATAAATATTCAATTAGGTCAGCAATGAGGAGCAAAAAAAAGTGTCACGACCGCGTGTGAAATTTTTGCCCTCTTCAGTCCCCGTTCGAGAATTTTTCGCTTTTTTCTCCCTTCGTTCATTCTCTGCTGCGTTTTTGTCCTTTCTTTTGGTATAATTCACCAATCGACGAGAGTGACGCGAGATCTCTCGCGCGATCCTCGATCCATACGCGACCTCGAAATGCCATATCCTAATGGAGCAAGAGTCTAGGCCAGGCAGCCTGAGGCGATTCAGATGTTTTTTGGTTGCCTTCGATCTGTTTTTTTTTTCTTGCTATTCGGTACTTTGAGCCGCGCGCGTTTTGAGAACGCTCGGTGGAATCGTATTGGAAAGAGACTCCGAAATAATTCGCAGGGCGTGTTTATTGTATTTGGAGCGATGACATCGGCGAAACACAAATCGAACGCGGGAGATTGGCGTTGTCGCCGCGGGTGTGTAGAACCGGTCTCTCTCTCTCTCTCTCTCTCTCTCTCTCTCTCTCTCTCTCTCTCTCTCAAAAAAAAAACGGAAAAAACAAAAAGCATAATATTACTAATATATTGAGTTGTAGTTTGATTTAATATTTAGGTTGTCGTTTTTGTTTCTATCAAATTGGTTTGATTGTTTATTTTACCTTTTCTTTTCTTTCCTTCTTTTCGTTCTCCATTTGGTTGGTTATTCTTTAATTTTTACTTAAGTTAAATTTTTTTAGTTTGCGACTACGAGAAAAAAATGTTTTTATTTTTTTTTATTATTTTAATTATTAATTATCAGATAATCAATTCAACCGGCGACATGGTTATGTAACTTTGGTAAAGAGCAAGTGTATTATTTTAAAGTTGTTTATGTATAAATTGCCTTAAGGCGTTAGGCCACAGTAACGGGTATAAAATCATGTGCGAATTTAAAATTTTTTTTGTATGAAAAAGTGATTCACTCATAAAATTAATTACACGTCTATTTAGTATGTATATCAAGCTGTGAGAATTTTTTTTTCTTTTTTTTCGATGTACAAAACGGCCGACTACTCGAAACTTCTCGAAACAGCTTTTTCCAATTGGCGTGACAAATAACTTCAACAATTTTCACTCGATTTACTTTAAATTTAAAAGTTATGTTCCTAATTGCATTTCGCAGAGAAGTACCTACGGAATTTCTGATTAATCGAAAAGTTTTCATTTTATGAGCAATTTATGAGCAGTTATAACGAAATTTTTCACTGAAAATTCATTTCTTAAGTTCAAATACCCACAACTTTTGAATAAACCAATATTTTTAAATTCCGTACGTACTTCTCTAGATATTGTGATGTAGATTAACGAGAACAAACAAACCCAAACAAACAACGAATCGTGAAAACCAGGGAAGGGCGAATATTGCGACTTGTGCGAATGTGCGAATTCAACATTTTTTTTGTATGAAAAAGTGATTCACTCGTAACATTAATTACACATCTATTTAGTGTGAATATCAAGCTGTTAGAAAATATATATATTTTTTTTTTCGATGTACAAAATGGCCGAATACTTGAAACTTCTCGACAACAGCTTCTTTCCAATTGGCGTAACAAATAACTTCAACAATTTTCACTCGATTTACTTCAAATTTA
>CALYCA010000032.1:0-40944 GCA_944452715.1 Ophion slaviceki | reverse complement strand
AAAAAATAGTTTTGCACAACGTCGCCCTCTGATTCGCAAAGCAAATAAAATCAAGCGCCTCGAGTTTGCAAAAAAAAATACGTGAATAAGCCGATTTCGTTTTGGAAAAAAGTTGTTTGGAGTGACGAGAGCAAGTTTGACTTATTTGGGCATAAACGACGATCACGCGTTTGGGTTAAGCCGGGAGAACAGCTTCTTGAAAAAAATATTCAAAAGACTGTCAAACACGGAGGGGGATGTGTTTTAGTGTGGGGGTGTTTTGCGTGGTCAGGAGTGGGAAATTAGGTTCCAATCAACGGTATTATGACTGCCGATGTTTACATTGATATCAAACGAAAATCTGGAGCAATCACTGCTAAAGATCGGTCTGCAGGATCAATTAATCTTTCAACAAGACAACGATCCTAAACATACGGCTCGAAAATCGTCGGCCTTTTTTCGTTCTTCGCAGATCAAACTTTTGGATTGGCCAGCACAATCGCCAGATTTAAATCCTATAGAAAATCTGTGGTCTATTTTGGACCAAAATGTTAATAAGGGCGACGCAACAAACAAAGAAAAGCTTTTTGATGCTTTGCGGGAGACCTGGGACAATATCGACGAACAGCAAATTCACATTTTTGTAGAAAGTATGCCTCGACGTTTACAGGCTGTTATCGAAGCAAAATGTGGTCACACAAAATATTAGATGCGCGATGTGATGACATATTTTCTTTTTTTCTATGGGTGTGTACTTTTTTTGTCCAGTACTGTATATGTGACTATAAGTAAAATCTTGGGGCGCTCAAAATTTAGACATAATCTTTAATTTACATAAATCCGTTAACATATCACCTGTATTTAATTTACTGTAAAACAACCTTAGATTTCTAAATTAAAAATCCTGCAACTGTGTATAAACGTGTCATAATAATTTCTCTAATTACTATTGTGCCAAATTGAATACGGTTAATGAAACTGAATTAATGAAATTTATTAAACATTTAAAAAGTTAAGCGCCACAAGATTTTATTCATAGTCACATATAGGTGACTTGGTAAGAAAAAAGTATTTTCTACTTTTTAGTACATCGAATAAAAGCTTGTTAAGAAAAAAATTACATATAAATATTCAGCTCTGTCAGCTCTGGATTTAGGTGTTTTAAGGTTACGAGCGTCACTTGCAGGTTTCGATTAGTGATTCTATTTTTCAGAGCATACTTTTCACAAGGGACATCTGAAATTATATTCATAGATCGCATGTAACAGAAATAACTCTTAACTGCTCGATCTCTTAAAAAGATACAAACTTGTAAAGAAAAAATCTCGTGTAGTCACTACAAACTCGCCTCGATGGTCTGAAGAGAGTCATTTTCAGAGCCAACAACCACCTTTTTTAAAACACTTTATCTTTACGTGGCTCATTGCACGACAATCCACTATTATTATCCGTCTTGCACCCTGCAACACACCAGAATCTCGAGTAACCTTTCGTTTTTAAGATTTTGTCTATTATCATTGTATTTTGACGAAGTTCACCACACTAGTAGAACTTCTGCCTTAGGCCGCGAGGGGCGCCAAGACTTATGCGGTTGAAGTTTGCATCGTTGGACCGCAACAAAAATTCTTTTCGACAATCTTACTTCCATCATTATCCAAAATCATATTTTACAAATTTAGTTCACCAATCACCAAGTAGGAATCCAAAAAAAGTTTGCGTTATTTCCGCAGCTCGAATGTGGTTGAGGAAATTTGGGAAATAAGAAAAGATAATCTCGTTGCAACGATGCAAGCTTGAACGTAATTCAAGACTTTTGGGGATCGCGAATTCGCCTAGAGATGAACATTTCACGATGCGCAGAACTCGAGAATCGGGACTCGGGAAGACGAAAAGTATGTAAAGAAAAACAAAACTGAATAAAGGCGTATATCGGGCATTCGAGCGTGGCATTAGTTCGCGGCGATGTTGTGAGCAACCGAAGGAGCTCGCAATCCATCGGACACATAATCATAATGAAATGTATCCGAGAGAGAGAGATAGAGAGAGAGGAGCGCGTGGTCGGGATGCTGTGACCCTGTTGCGCGAGCCGGTGCGGTTGTTTCGCTCTCGCTCCTTCGGCAGCCCAACGACCGTAACGTCCGTGTTTTACTTGTACGTCGGTAAAAATGTTAATTGACAATTGCGTGGCGCCAGTCGAGGAGCGTCTCGCTCGAGCAACCCTCTCTCTCTCTCTCTCTCTCTCTCTCTCTCTCTCTCTCTCTCTCTCTCTCCCTCCCTCCCCCGCCGTAGCTTCGCTTATACCGGGTGTTCCCCGCACACCGCGTCGTGCACCACCTCCTCGTGTACGATCGACGAGACCCCTACCCATATTGCCACAAATTCCTACGCTGTTACGAATGCAATCCGGAAATGATACGCTTCTCACCGCTTTATGCGCGCGAGGATACTCCGTATCGCGCGCGTGGAATTGGTACGGTAGATAAGAGGGGCCACGAGAGATAAGGGCCGATCGGGGCACCGAGAGCCGAGGTTACCGCTCGAACACTCGGGGAAGAGGACGAACAGGAGGCGGAGGAGGAACGGAGAAAAACAACGGAAAAGAGTCGCTGCGTGCGTGTCGTCGCTTCCCGATGGTCGTTTACCTGTGGCAGGACGCGTGTGACGACCCCGGCTCGTTTCAAGGACACGACGAAACACGCAACGAGTTGCTCACTCGTTGTTCGGTATTGAACAACTTTACGCAAAGCTCTCATATCTCACTCGTCGTGCCGTAATGACGATTCGTATTAACCGGCCGCGCACTTTCGCGAGGAGTCGCCGAATCTCATCAGCTTCGAGCTACTCGACGAGGGTTACTTGTCCTCGGCGATTCTGTATATGTAGGGGAAGGTGGGACACAAGTTGTCACTTTTTTTAAACGAATCCACCCACGTCTGTCTCATGAGAAAACAAAAACGTTCATAACCGATTTTTATGGACCTTTGGACGTGCAATAGCGCTACCAATTTTGCAGAAAGATTATAAATACCAGAATAATGAGATCGAACTAGATTTGCGGATTGGCTCGTTGTACCCCACTGGTGGGGTACAATGTGTCAGATAGGTGGGTACAGTGTGTCGAGTACTGCGGAACGAAGGGTTCAATGAGCCGATCGTTTTCCGCATCTGTACCTCAAGGTCGTGGTCATATTATTTGCTAACAACATTGGGAGCCGACGCGTTGTGCCCCACAAGTCGGTGACACATTGTACCCCACTAGTAAAATGTTTGGTTATTGATAAAAATAATCATTAATTAAACTACGAATGCAAAAACACAAGTCACTGAGTGCATTATGAATAATAACACCATTGATTAGGACCGAACACCCGAGCCGCTACAGAAAGTGAGGTTATATTTGACGTTTCCCCGGCTAGAGATCTTTTTTTGTTCCATTTGAATTTATTTTGCATAATTTATCTATTCCTGGCATCCGCATAGCCCCTCGAAAAAAAAGATGTCAGCTTCGTTGATGTTATTCCTGAGTACATTCATTTCAAACACAAAAACCAAAAAGATTTGATCACTTTTTTGAGTGATATTTCGGATAAAAAGTACTTGAAATCAACATCAACATTCATCAACATCAACATTCATCAACATCAACAATCAACATTCTAGTTCCAGCAGTCGCCATACATGTGACGAATTTGTATTTAAAATTTCGTAAGGATCGGTTCAATAGTACCGGTGAAATAATCAACGAAGCAAAAAAAAATTGGTTTTGAGAAAAAAAACGCGTTTAAGGCGTTACCCCCACTTGTAGCGCAAAAAAAAGGCCTTTTTCATGAATTTTTTAAAAGAAAACTACAAAACTTTTTTAATCGATCAATATACCATCTTAAAGAACACATCTTGAAGAACTTTCAGTAATTTTTTTATTGAAAAATATTACATTGTTTAGTGGCAAATGGCCGTCAATGAAATAATGTTTTTATATACACGGTTTGCGGTGACCAACATTGCGGCGAAGCGGATGAGCTGAAAAAAAAATGCGGATGGATTTAGTCAAATATAAGTATAAACTAGTCTTGAATCGAAGGATTTTAAAAAATGTTCATTTTTCACAAAATGGCGGACAGTCAAAGTTAATGGTTCGATTTTAACGAAAAAAAACGGTCGTTTTTTGGCTATAAAACGGCCATTTTTTTCGAAAGAAAAAATCGAACGATCAAAGACTACATTTTTATGTATTAAATAAGCCTGCAAAATTTCAAGAAGATCGGTTCATTAGTGTTCGAGTAATCTTGGTCACCGACTTCAGAAATGGCATTTTGAGAAAAACGCGTTTAAAGTTTCAATTTCAGTTTACACGAAGAAAATATTTTTTTTTGTAAACTTACATAGAGTCATCTATTCCGGGCCCATACAGACGTATGGGCCCGGATACTTATACTTCAAAAAACTGCAATAAAAAAAAATCGATTTTTTCAAAATCGCAAGTGGGGGTAACCCCTTAAAGTTTGCGCTCGAGTAAGAGCACACTGGAGAGCGCGCTCGAATAAACTCGAAAAATAATTCTTAGATCGTTTTGATCTTAATGAAACTTTTACACAATATTTTTGAAGTGGTCTATTTACGAAATACAGAAAAAAAATCGATTTTTTGAAGTAGATAAAGTGGGATGATCCCTTGAAATCTCCGCAGCATCTCCACCTGGGTGAACCTCGTAGCCACTCGCTGACCCCTTTCGAATCATGCAACTTTTGTAGGAAAAGTGTTCTCCTAACAAGGAACATCACTTTGGTGTCCTCCTCCGATTTTGTTGTAACTTTTTTATGTGGAAGAGTATCAAAAACTAAGAGACACGTATTTTTTTTCATCGGCGGAAAAACGGTTTCAAGGGGTGAAACGCACCCCCGAAAATAGGGGTGTTTGTCGTTTATCGTCGATAACGTTATCACTCTCATCTCCAATGTACAGTACAAAAAATAAACATTGTTGCAATTAGACATTTTTTTATATCGTACCGTTAAAACGTTATGGACGAAAAACAACCCCATTTTTTAGGGTGCGTTTCGCCCCTTAAAACCGTTTTTCCGCCGATAAAAAAAATAATACGTGTCTCTTAATTTTTGATACTCTTCCACATAAGAAAGTTTCAACAAAATCGAAGGACACCAAAGTGATGTTCCATGTAAGTCTGATTGGTTAGAAAATATTTCTACTGCTGATAGTTGTTGACTCACCCGGTATATACTTCGCTGCTGAGACGCAACGAGAAACGAGTCAGTTTTCCAAGTACGCGCTATCCCCTTCGATCCATATCTCACGCACTGATTAATTATTCGTGCGAATCCTGTCCCTCGGTATATGCGCGTTATCCCTCGTCCTACTCAAGACCTCGCTGCGCCCGAACGAGGCTGAAGGGAAAGACGCTTTTCAAGAAGGGACGTTATTAAGGACATGCACAAGGTCAACATAATCTCAGTTTTTTTAAATGTTTTAGGTACGCGAACCCTTACATGTAAATTAAACCCTAAACCCTACCCCCTAAGGGGCTACATCTACCTAGAGGCCCGAAAAAACTGCCAGATTCCGATTTTTTTCTGGGAAACGGTTGGTGAAAAAGAAACGAATTTTTGTCAACACGAAGGTACATATATTGAGGCCCTTTAAGAACAAGATGAAATTTTTTTCGTGACATTTCGCGGTGGACACTCTCCAGCTTAAACGGTCCATCGGAAAACTAAAAACCAAGAGGGTTGTTTAGGTTAACAATAAATACGAGTCGTCGACGATCGTCGATGTTTAAAATAATTTTTTTTAACCAACGTGGCGACGAATTGAAACTCGAGCATACAAATTCTATGAAAAAAGTCGCCATTTTTACGTAACTATTAAAAAATAAGGTAAATATTCGGAAGTGGGGCTCCTGCTAGAATCAGGCTAATTTTTGTATAAATGGTTTAATATGGTTAACAAACATCATCCTTATCATTATTGTAACGGCGCATGATGTTTCCGGAAAAAAATATCCATATGCTTTTCGGTGGGTACTTTATCATGTGCAGTAAAGTACCCACCCCAGTGTTCTACGCATCCCACGATTTCACGCACCCATGGCGTACGGTGGCGTAGAACACGGGGTGGGTTTGTTGGGCACCTTGGATGGGTGCATGGAATCGTGGGGTGCGTAGAAAACTGGGGTGGGCAGGGGGCACCTCGGATGGGTGCGTGGAATTGTAGCGTTCGTAGAACACTGGGGTGGGCCACCCCAGTGTTCTACGATTTCACGCACTCATCCAAGCTGCCCCCCACCCACCGCAATGTTCTACGCATCCCACGATTCAACGCACCCATGGAATAGTACGCCATTCATTTTCAAAGAGGCGAACATTTTTTAATAATTTTTTAAACACGACCAAATTTTTTAATAATTTTTTTTAAGAAAAAAATGTCGTGCGCCGTCATAATATTACTTCGTATCATCTGCTATGATCATTAAACGAAATAAGAAGAAAAAATTAGCCTGATTCTAGCAGGAGCCCCACTTCCGAATATTTACCAAAAATAAACATCGATTTTAATAAAGTGAGATCGCCAACGACTTTTAAGTGTTTCTCATCGCATCTCCTGTAAATTTGGAAACAATCCATCCAGTGGTTCTTGAGATATCATGTCCACCGACTTTGAAAACAGTGTTCCAAGAAAAACGCGTTTAAGGGGTCTTCTCACTTTAGACGCTGAAAAAGGCTATTTTCGTGATTTTTTTTTTGATAGGTTTATATCATCGATATTGATATAAAAGTTGTTACACTTAATAAATACACTTTCGAAATACCTTGATTTTTTTTTTAAATTCATTTAAGTCACTTTTTATAGACGAAAATGGTATTTAAAAAAATGTCCTCAAAAAATTGTAGGTCTACGCTATCGATGAAAATTATTATGTTTTTGGCAAAAAAATAATTATGTTTTATTATGTTTTTGGCAAAAAATAATAAATATCAAAATTTGAAATAATCCTCGATATGCGCTATAGCTATAGCTCTAAAGAACATGTAGTTGAAATTTCATAAGGATCGGTTCAGTAGTCTCGAAGATTTTATCAACAAGCCGTCGAAAAACGTTTCGAGAAAAACGCGTTTGAAGTTTGTTTAGGTTACATAAATACATAACTTTTTTTTTTAAGTGTATTTCGAAAGTGCATTTATTAAGTGTAACAACTTTTATATCAATATCGATAATATAAACCTATCAAGAATTCATGAAAATAGCCTTTTTTTAGCGTCACAAGTTAAAAGAGCCCTTAAGGTCTAAAGTATGGGGGGGGGGGGGGGCTACTGCTCGGCCTGCCGAGTGTTAGGGTCCTTCAATTTTAGGAATTTTTCAATGAACTTTTTAGGCACTAAAAAAGTGATAATATCGAATAAAAATATTTTCGAAAAATGCAATTTCTTGACCCACCTAGGTAGATGTAGCCAGTTAAACAGTCTTGTTTTTTTTTAATTAATCGATCCCAAAAATCACATTGCCTTTTGGAGTAGACAAACTATACTATCAGAAAATAATATTACCACTGTGTCGTCTCGAAAAAATATATTTCAGCCCTCAAGCGAGGCGAATTTCTAAGGCTGCAGAAATGGCATGGCAAATAATTCGATAAAAAAAATCTCCACGTGCATTTTCATTGATTGCTGAGTGAAAACTGGTGGCTCCTAGTCAATATTGATGGCTGGCATCCGCTCCGTCAAAGGTAAAATTAATTATGGAAGGGGTCCAGACTCGAGAACGTCGGCTGCTATTTCAGGAGCTAGTTTTGAAAAGGGCGTGGGTTGTGTGCAGACGCCGCATGCTCCTTCCAGGTTGATTATACTCGTGGTCGCGGGTGCCGATATCTGTTCTTGTACCCATGAATTCTTGACGTCGCTGAGGGCGAGGGAGAGAGAAAGAGAGAAAGACAGAGGGACTGATAGATTGATCGATTTATTTATTCATTGATCATGCGCTAGTTCGATAACTATGTGGCAAAGCTGGTAGAGAAACCGTGACTATTCATTCTTCCCAATATAGTACAGCTCATCTGAAAAGTGGATAACAATTAGCAACAATTATAAACATAACATAATTAACGAGTTTGCATAAGCTTGGAGTCCAAAAAACAGGTAATCATTTTTAATATTTGTTCCTGATGAGAATATTGGGACGGTGAGGTCGGAATTTTACACACAATCAATACATAGGCTTGCCAAGTCTGAGTGATTTTTCAAATTGGAAAATATCGATTAACCATGCACTTAGTACTATTTGAACAAAGTGCCGCCGTTGCTGCACAGCCAATCGGTGTAGGTCAGCCTTTCTCAACCTTTTTTAACGGCGGACCCCCTAGGCCCCGTTCGTCAATTTTGTATCTCTATTCATGTTGTCCGCAGATCGCTTGGGACGCGCTCGCGGACCCCTGGAAACCCTGGTGTAGGTAGTTCTGGCAACTAGGGGGCCGTCCATAAGTTACATCACTATAAGATGGGGGGGGGGGGTTGGTCGTTGGATAATGGTAACATGACCCAGGAGGGGGGTAATAGAAAATGACGTCATCACTTCCAAATATTAAATCACCTCAAATCGTAATCATCATTTATAATTGATACATTTGAGGTTATAAATTGTCGAGCGAGAGAGTAGGTGTTTGATAGGCGGCTCTGGCGGCGGCGCTGCACGTCAAATAATGACGTCTTTTCTGAGACAGTGAGGGGGGTCTATCAGATTATGGCGATAGGATGATTTTGAGGGGGGGGGGGGGGGGGGGTAAAATTAGCAAAAAATCGGTGACATAACATATGGACGGCCCCTAGGCTCATTTTAGATGAAAAATAAAAAATGTACTTTCAGAATAATAATAAAACTTTCGTGTGACCGAGTACTTTGAAATGTTGACAATTACTCAAATGGAAAGCTGTAGAGCAAAAGTTCGACTTGCGACTAAAAAAATAACTTTATTTGTTATTAACCAAGGGATAGATATATTCAAAAATCATCTGCTCGTACGATAGAACATGTTATAAACTATGCTTTATCCGAATTTGAAGTGAATCGGTCGAATAGATTTTGAGACACGACTCACACCGTTTCATAAGACGTAGTTTCGAGAACAAACGCGATCAACTTATTCATACAAGATTATGAAGCACGAAAAATATACAAAGTAATCAAAAATCATAAAAGTTATTTAAAGTCGTAAAAAATTATACGAAATAATAAAAATAATGAGAAAATCATTTAAACAATCATTACAATAATTAAAAAATCATTTAAATCATTAAAATAATTTAAAAACAATACAAAATAATACAAAACCATGGGATAAAACTTAAGATCACGAAAAACAATTTAAAAAATCACGCGATATCCGTCGTTGTACCGATTAATTTTCAATGAGCGCTCTCCATCATCGACGTGAGCGTAACCACGGAGAAAGATAGAAAGAAGAAAGCCGAGACAGACAGGAGCGAGCAACGATGTTATTTGTGTGAAATATTCCTCGATCGACATCTCAGCGCTCGAAGGGCCGCATGAAAATTACGCTCGTTCGCCCGGTGCGTTTAAACCGCGACGTTTCGCCCCGAGGGTCGCCTCGATCGAGGATCATGTTCCATTCGATCCCTCGTAGATTTCGCGATCCAGATAAAGTAGTCTGAATTACGTTTCTATTTCAACGGGCTTCTCTCTCTCTTTCTCGCTCTCGATATCATCAAGAAACTCGCCATTTTGCCTGCCTATTAATAGAGCCCGTCCCGATTATTACAGTCTCCGCCGTGAAAATGAGGCGAAAAAGGAAAAAAAAGCCGATCGATGATATCGATGCTCGGGAGTGTTCGCACGAAGCAGGAGGCCTCGAAATCAAGGGGGACGTCAGGGGGAGGGGGGTTATGAGAAAAAAATCGCAAAAAGGCCACAGAGAATTGTGCCGGACAAGATCGGACCGGTATCCGATAATCTTGTAAATTATCGGATCGCGGGAGGGAGGAGGGGAGGGGGCAATAGTGAGGCGCGCGACACAACAAACTCCATGGACGCACTCGTTACGCTCACACCAGCCTCCGTTATTAATTGTTGACCGGATAATCCTCGAAGAGCTTAACCACGGCGCTCCGTCGGCCTGATAAAAATGATAATTAAATATGGAAACGAGAAGCTCGCGCGTCTCCATCCGGCAGTGGGAATCGTATCGTACGCGGCGGGCTCCACCGGCGCCATATGAGCAGAGGATCCCTTGCCTGTGCACGTATTCTCCGTGCTCGAGAGTGATTTGCATCGGCGAAATGGAGAAGCTCGAGAGAGAGAGAGAGAGTGAGTGAGTGAGTGAGTGAGTGAGTGAGTGAGTGAGTGAGTGAGTGAGTGAGTGAGTGAGTGAGTGAGTGAGTGAGTGAGTGAGTGAGTGAGTGAGTGAGTGAGTGAGTGAGTGAGTGAGTGAGTGAGTGAGTGAGTGAGTGAGTGAGTGAGTGAGTGAGTGAGTGAGTGAGTGAGTGAGTGAGTGAGTGAGTGAGTGAGTGAGTGAGTGAGTGAGTGAGTGAGTGAGTGAGTGAGTGAGTGAGTGAGTGAGTGAGTGAGTGAGTGAGTGAGTGAGTGAGTGAGTGAGTGAGTGAGTGAGTGAGTGAGTGAGTGAGTGAGTGAGTGAGTGAGTGAGTGAGTGAGTGAGTGAGTGAGTGAGTGAGTGAGTGAGTGAGTGAGTGAGTGAGTGAGTGAGTGAGTGAGTGAGTGAGTGAGAGGGCGAAGGAACGAGGCTTACTTCTTCTTCCGATTCTTCTTTCTAACCTCCTTCGTGGATCTGTTCAAGATCTCGACTCGCAACAATTTCAAGCAACGATCGCGATTATAGTGCTCGGTATATTCTCCCATCTCTCCAACTGACTCCAATCTCATATTCCACAAATAGCACTACTATCGATGTACGAGTATTTGGATTATTACTCGGCTGTCGCGATAGCCGGTCAAGCTTAGCGACGTCGAGCAGCCGCAGGAGGAAAGTTAAGAAGAAAAACAACGCAAGGATAAAGAAAACGTGCGAGAGGAGGAAATTGGCCAGGCGCAAAAAGGAGTAACGAGGAGTGTGTGCGTGTGGTACGCCAGCTAACGAGATCGAAACGTCGGGAATGGAGGCCTCGGGTGTCTCTTCGCCTCGACACCGTCCTCTCAGCGGGTGCCCGGATTAGTACTCGTGTATATTCGCAAGCCGTGTCTATTCGTACGGCAAAACTGCAAGGGCTGCTTCGTCTATCGTTTTGTTTTTTGCGAATCTTCTTTACGGATTGTTTATATTGAGTTAGAGGAGTAGGAAAATTGTATTTTGAAAAAATAATCCTGGCGTTTGTAACTCGAGAGCTGCGGAATCGAGTGAGGGGAATCTTCGGCAGAAACGGAGCTCGGAGTGTGGAATATGATTCAGCTTGAACATTACGCTGTGTAGTTGATTGCGACTACGATATATGGGCGTATGAACGTAGAAACGTAACTTTTGATAGACAAATTGAATATTGAATTAACGAATGAATGGAGAAATGAAGGAGTAAAGGAGTAAATGAATGAATGAATAAACAAATGAACAAATTAGGAGCAAACGAATGAAAGTATGGAGAAGTAAACGAATAAATAAATGAAGGAATAAACGAATAAATAAATGATGGAATAAACGAATAAACAAATAAATGAATAAACGAATGAATAAATGACAGAGTAAACGAATAAACAACTGAAGGCATAATGAAATTAACAAACGAAAATTATGGTGTTGAAGTTTGCAACGTTGGATTGCAAGTAAAATTCTTTTTTGTATCTATATTTCTTTATTCTTATTGGTACACCTAAATTTTTTGTGCAGATTTAGATTGCAATTCTGTGCACAAGCTTCTTAAAAAATGGCAGAGGAATTTTCTTAGTTAAAATGTACAAAAAGAAATTTCGGCAATGGAAAAAAAATAATCACATTCCAATGAGGCAAACTTCAATCTTATACAAATTTACGAATAATCAGGGGCTGTGTGTAATTATCGAATTTTTCTGAATCGCCTCCACATTATTTCCAAATTTTTATGTTTTTGTGTAATCCAAACAAACTGTAAACGCGTTTTTTCTCGAAACAACGTTTTTCGACGGCTTGTTGATAAAATCTTCGAAACTACTGAACCGATCCTTATGAAATTTTAACCACATATTCTTTACAACTATAGCTATAGCGCATATAAAGGATTATTTTAAATTTTGATATTTGTTTTTTTTTGACAAAAACGGTGAAAAAAATCGTTCTTTTTGGTTTTTTTCGTTGTGCCGAATTTAGATTCAGTACGTTAATGACTATAGCACATATACTATTTTTTATATATGCAAAAATATCAAAATGGCGGACAGTTTTTTGAAAAAAAAAACACCGTTTTTTCACCGTTTTTGGCAAAAAAAATAGTTTTTGAAGCGTCTGATTTTTTGTTCCGGATGATCCATCTCCGAGATTTCATCAACAGCGCAGCCCTACCATTTTTTAGAAAAACATTTTTAACTACCATTTTTGTCTATAAATAGTGACTTAAAATGAAAATAATGATAAAATGATAAATACAATTTTAAAAAAATGCATTTCGAAAGTGTATTTATTAAGTGTATAACAACGTTAATATCAACATCTATAATACAGTCGAACCTCGATATAACGAATCTCTAGAGAAGTTCGTTATATCGAGTTTTTGTTACATCAAGATCATGTTGTTTGAAATGTTCTTTAAAAAAAATTAGTGGTATAAATATAGGGATATTTTTTAAAGAAAGAAAGGTTGAAATAAGAGCCATTTTTACACGCAATTAGCAATTAGGGCACAGTGTATATTATTATGTTGTTGTATAAAGGTTTCGGGTGTCTATCGGAAGGGAACGGACAAATCTCCGTTAAATCGAGTATTTCGTTATATCGAGGTTCGACTGTATAAACCTATTATAAAAAATCATGAAAATAGCCTTTTTTAGCGTCTAAAGTGAGAAGACCCCTTAAGGCGAAGTAGAAGATGTACCACGTGACATATGAGTGCGAGAGAGATAGCTGAAATTTTCGAACAGAGATTCCTCAGAGATTAATAATATTTAGGGCATAAGAGAATCATCAAGCTCTGCGTCAGAAAATTCTCCAGAGCCTAATGGTTTGTTTTTCCTAAAAAAATTTAACCATCTGTGAGAAAATTAGGTAGGAAAATTTGTGAGGTTACGTTGACCTTGCAACGCCCTTAAAAAAAATCATAAAAATCAGCAAACTTTTCCCTCGCTTAAAGTTACTTCCCCCTTAACCTTCAATCTGCGATTCCTGCACCGTTGAACCGTTCTCGTCAATTTGGGCAGCCTCAAGTGACGTCCGAGCGTCATTTCCACAGTAGGCTAACCCCCCGATACTCAAAAAAGAAAATATTCTTGCGTCAGCCATTCCGCCATTGTTCACTCTGCCATCGTTTACCAATTTTCGTTGTGCATTTTCAAAAAAAAGGCGTTTCGCTCGCACACATCGCACACGCTTACCCAAGGAAAGCGCAATAGTAGGGAATCCACCCGGTATACGTGTGTACACTTGTGCACGGCAAGCTGCTGGAAACGGTTGTTAAAGTTCCAAACTAATGTCGCGTCAGCGAGGCAGATTTACGCGATTCCCACTGGGTGCCGATATATCGAGCACTCGTGCTCGATCCATACACAGGTATCGGCGGCTCTCGAGAGCACGATAGAAGTCTGAGTAGTTGGTTAACTGGGATGTGTAGTGGGGCAGTTGAGCCCACGCAATCCATGGGTCACGTAGCATGATCTATGGACACTGGGAATGCCCCGTTATGCGCTAAAGTGCAAACTTGTTAGTCATAGAGCTGGTAGGTCGGCGTCGATAGACTCGGGCCTCCATATCCCCAGCTTCTCTCATTTCGCCGGCGGCCCTCGTCCGCTCACCTCCTAGATAGAAAATGGGCACGAGAGGAGCGATATATATACATATTGCTCCTCCACCTTTTCTCCGTTCCTCCCTGTGCATGCACCTCCCGCGTTCCATTCGCCTGCTCTCTCCGGAGGTGTTTCTTCGCTCCTTGTACACCGGGGCATCGTTGTTTCATTCTCACTGTGCGAGAGGTGACTCGACACGAGCGCGACCATTCTCCGATTTGCCGTTATGCCCTTAAGTGCAATTCCCTACTGCACTCGTGCGGGGCCGCCCTATCCCCGTCGTGTTTATATTTCTCGCTGCCTACCAGCCGCCTCTCTTTCCATCTACTTGTTTCGCGTGTCATCGGCGAACGGTTAATCCTCCCGCGAGTTGCGAAAATTCGGGCCGAGCGTGACAATCGACAACCGCGAAACTCTCGTTCTCGGGCGATAAAACGCACCGGCGAATATCCTTACCCGATGGATAATAAACTTATCAATGGGCAAAGCAATTACAGGAGGCGATCCATCAGAATGTTATTGGCGAATAAAAAGTTGCATGTTCCGTTGGAAAATAGGCGCGGCACTCGGCGCGGAGAAACGAAGAGAGAGAAACAAAGTGGTTAATAACCTTCCTGAAAGATACGAATTCCATGAAGGAACTTGAGAACGAAGAGTCGAGCTTTCCCACACCGATAGCAGGTACGAGCTCGATGGATATTCCGTGTGCTGAAAGAGGGGTAGAGCATAGCACATATATTCGCGGTGTCGGTTGCGGTGGTCCCTGATGAAAACTCTACTGGCCACGATCACCTCTCTCTCGCTTACTCTCTCTCTCTCTCTCTCTCTCTCTCTCTCTCTCTCTCTCTCTCTCTCTCTCTCTCTCTCTCTCTCTCTCTCTAGGTGGATTAACGGTACTCGGACACGTCGCGCAGCCAATCACCGCTTGGAAACAACGAATCGGTCGGGGCTCTTTGTTGCGCGAAACTCCTCAAGACTCGGGTCATGAGGCGCTTTATCCCGGTCTCTCGATATATCGAAAAAGCATACGTGTAAGCCTCGAGAAGAGTCGCTTGTGGAGTTCATATAGAGACATGGGTAGCCTTGTTTCTCGGGCTACTTATTGCCCTGGTATTATCTTTCTCCCGTCTCGTCAGCCCTCTCTCGACTTTTGCCGCTCGCGTTCCTCCACATTTCACTTGTTCGTGTGTACCTACACGTACGGATTGCCAGGCCTGATAGCCGTGTCATTCGATCGGGCGACACTGGTATGCTGGATGGGTAAATGACGATGCGTCTACCTCACGATCGCAATGCAGGGGGGGTTACGTCACGAATTCTCCAGTACTCCAACGAGCCCCGCCACCCCCTCCCCCCCGCCGTGGGGGATAGAGACGTTACGTACCGTAAATTTGCCACCGCGTGTAACCGCGAGGCTGTGGGAATATAACCGGGTGCGCTCGCGCTCCTTTCCTCCTGTATGGCAAGTTTACCGCCAAGACTCGAACAGCGCCAAAGGGCTTTAGCCTCCTTTCCGCTGAACCCGTGTCTTTCATCATCATCATCACTGGGCAGCGTCATTATCGTCATTGGCGTCTGCGTCATCACCATCATTACGGTCATTGATGCGGTAACGCGAATCGACCGCGCTCTGCCGTCATTCTCACCAACCTCGAATCATCCTGCGAGCCATCATTACTCGTCCTAGAATCATTCGATGGAACCGCCTATCGAACGTTTTTTTCCCCTCGTCCTCAGTACTGCGTATCTCCTTTTTCTCCACTGGCCCCGGACGCTGGTGCTCTCTGTCTCTCTTGGCTAGAGACTGATCCTATAATTCACTCGGTTAACCTCTGCGGAAAGTATTCACCCGTCATGTGTATCCGAGAATCAACCGCTCTTCAAGCTGGCCAGACTCGCGGGCTTGGTTCTCACAAACTTTTATGCAGGCGGAAAATTGTGCTGAATAAGCCAACGACTTGATGCTTTGTGCAGGATGGAAACGTTCCAAGAGGCCGCGATCCAGATGCTGAGGGAGTTCAGAACGTTGCTGCAACACTCGCCTCTGCCGATACCGGAGACTCGGCTACTTCAGCTACTCGCCCTCAACATGTTCGCCATCGAAACTACGCAGCTCAAGGGTGAGTTCCTATGCCCGACTGAGTTAGCATCTCCCGTAGTCACAAGCGTCACTGATGGGAATTTCAGTACACAAGCTGCTGCAGGGAAGAATATGGGGTGTTTTATTGTGATTTCGGTGATATTTTGATAAGTTGACAGGGTTCGAGCATCCTGCAATAGGGTAGGAAGGCTCTACTTATGGCACATCGCGAAGTATGGGGATCGTTGAGCGTTGAACTCTTTGTTGAGACTGTTATAGACTGAAGCGGTGAAATAAACGTTTGTGGAAATGCAAAAAGTTTAGGTACAAAATTTCACCTTCGGAGCTGCTCCGACAACAAGTGGACGACCGATATAGTCATAGCTAGACCGCAGAGCGAAAGGGACCGCGACACGATTAAGGGGCTACACCAGTGTGAACGCTGAACATTTGGGTGATTTTCGGGAATTTTTTGGAAGAAAAGTACTCAATTAAATGTTTCGGAAAATTAAGAATATATTTGGCTATATTTGACCTATGATACATCATTTTTTCATAGAAAAATATTGAGATCCTAGCGACTTATGCGCAGCCTTCGGAGGCGCAAAAAAAAAGTTCCTCCACTGCTGACATGATTCCGGCCGATTGAGTAGCTGAAACCGAAAAAGGAAAAATGTCGTTAAACTGGAAGATATTCCCTGTACAATGACGTAGGATTTTCGAAAAATATCAAAATCTAACAAAATGGCGTAGTTATGAAAAAAAGTATGTTTTCTTGCCTACAAAATGGTCGTTTTTTTCACTGCCAAATCGCCAATTTTCATCCAATCAAAAATATCCTACGTCATTGTGCAGTAAATATATTCAAGAGTACTCAGTTCAAATTTCAAGTCAATCGGATAATTGCTCTTTGAGTTACAATGTCAGCAAATTTGAAAAATCTCATTTAGAGAAAAACGCACTTAAAGATTTAACTATCGATTTTTGCAAGATAAAATTATTAGAGAGACGGGCTTGAAATTTTCACAGGATATTCTTGAAAGTATAAACTGTCGAAAAAGGCAAAAAAAAATCGATTTTTTAACAGTGTCACACTGGTATAGCCCCTTAAGGGGTTAGGTGACTGTGGTGACTCGAAAATCAGGGATATTTGAAAAAATTAATTTTGAAGGTAAGATGGTTGAAAAATCATTTGGACATTTATTTGTGTGTACATTAACAAACTTGTGTACCGAGTTCCATGAGGAATTATTAATAATTAAAGAAGCAGGATTGTTATGCATATGGAAAACAGGGAAAACTCAGGGAATTTCTTTCCTCCTGGAATAATCAGGGAAAAGTCAGGGAATTTTGAGAATTCTCGGAAATTTTCTGAAAATTTACTTTTTGCAAGAATTACGAAAAATGAAACCGACTTGAGAAAAAAAACTGAACAGTATAAAAATAAATATTGTTGTATATTTTGAATATTTATATTATTCTTCATTATATACAAAAAAGTTATGTCAGTGCCAAACACTGAAAATTAAAAAAAAACTGGAGACTAATTTACTGTAAAGCATTATTATTATAGATAAGTTTTCATATTAATTTTTTTATTTATTGTCCCCGGCATAAACATTTCTGTTTATAATAAAGAACAGGTTTATTATAAACCTGTTGAAGAATATATTTTTTTACTTTATAATGTTTAAATTATTTTTCGTATTTTATTTTTTAACATTTCCATGTTAAAAATCCCCAAAAAAATTATAATTAAGTTAGTTAAGGATCTCTAAAAAATGTTGTTATCCAGTTCAACATAATTTCTCAATGGACGAGTCGAATTGAGAATTTCCTTTCTTTTCTCAAGCCGGTTAAAAATGTTATGTTTTTTTTTTCCACAAAAATGTTTCATTGCCATTTCTACGTATATAATTTCGCCCATATAGTTTGTAATGTTTGCTCATACTAGTATGGTTGAAACGATCCTTAACTTGTGGTCGTTGAAAAAATATATATTTGATGAAAACCAAGTGTTCTTTATAACCCTAAGTCCTAATCTGGGTCATTTGCAAAACCTGGAATTTTTGCAAAACCAGTATGGAAAGCCTGGATATGTTAGGGAATTTCTGAGTCAATGATGCGTAATAACCCTGAAGAAGTTATGAAAAATTTCGTGAAGGACCTTCGAAGGCGACGCGCTCATTGGTGTACTTGATTTTGGCCACCCGGTTAATCTGAAACAAACAAAAAAGAGTTTTTTTTTCTTGAAATAGATAATATTGGCTAAGGCTTGACCGAGCTTTTTTTTGTTATCGTCTTTCACTCATCAGAATAAAGATTTTACTTTTTTTCTTCGATTATTCGATGAAAGATGACATCATTATTGTTAATAACTAATGAAAAACAAATGTTACGAAGAAAAACGTCGATCAAAAGCAAACTACTATTATACTGAATAAGTGTACCGAATTTCCATCCTCTTTGATTTGGATTGCCTCAAGCGACGAACAATTTTTGAAATTTTCACAGTAGCCTAACCCCTTAACGAGGCTCGAAACATCATGCGACAAAGTAATTTGTGCGATCCTCTTACGAGGTTTCCTTGAAGTCATCTTGGCGATAACTTCGTTCTCCATATCTTCTAAATCCCTTCAACGTAACCAGAATAATTTTGATCGAAAGTTCCATTCAACTGCTAGTACCCAAAAGATCATCGGATTTCCCAAATCAACGGTTAAAAAATTAAAAACCGCAACATACTGCACATCCCCCCCAACCCTCGACACTTCGCGAACAGGGCTAAAAGGTAAAAAATCATACGAAGCAATCTCAATTTTATTTTCAAAGACCTATCCGACGATCACCCACTCGACGTGGTATGTGAAAAAAAAAATCGCCCCCATTTTTCATACAGGGAACCCCCCCCTCCAAGATTTTTTTTCTCAAGATTTCGCTCCGTAATAATTGACATCCCCGTCCAAAGCATCTACGTGAAAAATTTCATCGGCATAGCACCTGTCGAAACTGCGAGGCCGTGACACGACGAAATCATAAGGGATTCGCCTACGGAGCCCCAAAAGACCCCTGGTACACTGAGAAAAAAAACCAATTGAATCAAAAAAATATATTGGTTGATTTAAATAAATGTCTGATCGCGGAGTGCCACCGATTTATGAGATTGTTACAATACTATAAAATATTGGAAAATGTGATTGATTCAAATAGTAAATTATTTTATTTGAAAATCTCTTCTGTCCTCTGAATATCTACATTATCCTTCAAATAAAATTATTTTCTATTGAAATCATTCTATACACAATCCGTAGATGTATGGATGAAACAATTAAGCGGTTGCTACAACATTTTTTATTTCGTACAAAAATATAATCAATAGAGTGAATTATTTCTTCACTACATCGAAACCAATATGCCATGAGACGTAAGTTTTTCAATTTGTTTTGAATCTTAAATAAAAAGTGAGCATTAGAATGATCATCCACGATAATAGTGGAGAGAATATCAGATATCCAATGGAATATCCACGGAGAAAATATCAGATATTCAACTGATAAGAACAGACACACTTTGCTCTCAGCCACAGGCCAAGAAGCGATACTCTTTAGAGTTTCTCCGGCGTTTAAGTAGATTTTCGGTTCGCGCTACGCTTACGAGAAACGAGCGCGCGTGCGACTTCTAGCGGTTACTCCGAGAACTACGGGTTTCCTCGCACCTATAATTTCGGTGGCGCTCGGCCATGATTTGGTTGAATTTTTTCAACCAAATGCGCAAGAAACAAATTTTATTTTTCCATAATTTTTTAACCAATTCAGACATTTGCTTAATATTTGTCAATAAAAATAAAATATTAATATTTTAACGAATAATGTACTTGAAAAACAATACCGAATTTAGTGAAAAAATAAAACAAATTTACTCAATAGACATTTTATCTGAATCAAACGAGCGAAATTAAATTTTTCTTGTGTACTCGAATCAACAATATTCATGTTGTGAATTTAAATGCTTTTTTTGTTCGTTGCAGAAAATGCATTAAAAACTATGTAATTTGTTCGCGATATTTTTTTACAAACTTTCGATAACATATTACTCTCGGCTAACAATATATCTTTTGAATGAAAAAAAAACTTATAATTTTATCACGTTATTAAAGTCAATAGCGTTTTGTTTGGACCAATAAATCCGATTATTTACACCAACAATTTTACAATTGAATCAACGAAATTTCATTCAATAACGCCAATGATATTGGATCAATGATCTTCTCTCTCACTGCAATCGGCAGGATCGATTGCGGCTAATTCGGGCTCGCAACGAGCGATTAAACTCGAGCTCTTCGTTATCGCTTCGTAATCGCAAATGCGCCACTCGAATCGATCGCTTCCATTTGCCCGTTGGTAAAATTAGCTCTACCTCGCGCTCTCCGACTGTCCTTCAACCGACGATATTCTCTCATCCCGATGCTGGCATTATCCAATTATCGTTTCGAACTTTGGCTCGTTACATCTCCACAATATCGAGTGTTCCTTTTTTCCTCGTCTCTCGTTTTGGCATCGCCTGCGATGACGTCGCCGCGGGAAATTCCGTTTCCCCGGTGCGAGTACACGGCAGCCGCGGGGGGGGGGGGGGGGGGGGCAAAAACGAAAAACGAGTTGATCCATCCGAGTGACACGTCGAGATGAACGCGCTCGCACGCGAGTAAAGTACTTACCGATCATCGCGAATGATGCGTACAGAGTACCCTCTTCACTCGTCCTTCCCCCTTGACTGCCCCCCCCCCCCATCCCTGGGCCCCCTCGGAGTCTCGCGGCCCCGCGGTGAGGAATTTGCGTGTCCAGTGTGTACGGGTCTTCGACGAAGTACGTGGAAGGAGCGGATAGTGCCTCGAGGCGAGTCTCGAGATGCGGATGATCCGAGATTATAGGCATTAGGGACATTAGCCTCGGCGTTATGACTCTCGGGTGCCCGCGAGGTTGAATCTCCCTTCTCTGCCTCTCATTCTCCATCTCCCTCTTTTTCCGTAAGCTCATGACCGTTCTCAACACGTAGAGCAAGAGAGAAATAGACGAAGGAAGACCAATGATACCTACTTTCGTCCATATACATTTCTATCCGAGTATTTCGATACATCGATGGTGTACTTGTATCGAATGTAGCTCATTAACTCGTTATTACCGCTCGATTGATTATTGCCGCGCACGCACCTACCGATCGCCAAGTATCGCTGGCTTCGCGCATCCAAATGGACCACACCATGTGCGCGCGCGCGCGCCCGCGAGATATCTCGGTACGGCATACCGAGGTTGTGTCTCTCGAAGATTATCTTCGTCGAACGGGTATAACGGTACGCCCGCTCTCTCCCCGCCACCCTCGTCGAACGAGCTTTCCGCGCGTGTTGCGGCTGCCGGTCTCGCGCCCCCCGATCCCCCAACACCCGAGAGACGTGCGTCATTATACGAACGCGCTTTAATTTCCGCATGGAAATAACGACGAAGAACAAAAAAACGGGGCAAAAAACACTGGAGGGGAATGGCGTTAGCGAGGTCAGTTTCGCGCGACACTCGATTGGCTTTTTCTCGCGCGTTGCCTTCCGAACGGGCCGCGAGTCGTCCCTGGGGCGGGGACTGTATGCCTCGTTCGATGACCCCTGAACTCGGCGCGACTCGGAGTTACGTCCATACGCAATGCCGCGGAAATAGCTATTCAAAAGCCCCGACGAGATCGATTTTCGTTTCGACTATCGAACACACGCGGGGGCAACTGGGCGGGGCCCCCGGGTGGGGTGGGGGGTGTCGGTCAGCGAGAACGATTTGCTCGCGATGCATTATTTCACGTTCGATCATCTAACTCGTGACGTCGAGTACACCGCGAAATAACTCGCGCCAGTAGCGCCGCCTGTTTCCCGGGGGAGAAGAATGCCAACCGCCCCGTTATCATCGGCTAACACTTCCGGGAGCCAATTACGGTGAATAAGGTAGCGACTTCCAGCGACTAACACTCGACACCAGTACATCCCACTTTTGCACTCTCGCTCGCTCGAGCCGAGAAAAAAATCGTCGCGCGGTGGGAAAAGAACATACCTGGCTCCGATTGTATTTGGGGGGCTCGCGTACGAAATCGGACTTGCCCACACGACGTCAAATTTTGCAAATTTTTATCGGATAAGGTTCCAAAATCTGCTGGATTTTCAGCTCCTTGGATTGAGCTGAAATTTTGCACAAACCTTCCTTTTAATATTTTAAGACAACCCCTGAAGGGATTTTTGGCGACTCGCAATACTTTTCGAGATATTGAATTTTTAAGTTTTTTTTTCAACGCGCGCCCACTATGTCTATATGTGCTACGTCTCCGTTCATATCTATATATGTTATCGCGTTCTCCGTTTTGTCGAAACAAATCCAAACAAACCCAAACCCAAAAATTATTGCGCGAATATTTTGATGTTCAATAAAGACCGCTTAGTCATCATACCAAATATCAACATTCTATATTTAATACTTTTCGCATAAAAAATTGGTGAACAATCGAACATTTTTTGGCCCAACAAGGCACGACCTTCCCTTAAAAGGAAGGTTTGGGCAAAATTTCAGCTCGATTGGGGGGGGGGGGTCGAACCTAACCTTTTTTATCTTTCGTGTTTTTCAAGTTCACCATTATTAGCTTCTGAAATATTTTCAATCAAATTCGGCCCGAAACACCTCACAATTGGTTAAAAAGGTTTTTAAAACGGTTAAAAAGGTTTTGAATTGGTTTGTAGGCACAATAAAAATTAAATAAGAAAATTATAACAATTGACGTAGTGTGGACAAGTTCGGTTTTGTTTGCCTGCTCCTTATTTAGTAGTTGGGCCGCATGACAACATATTCGTTGGAGAAAAATGGAGGTTTAGGTTAGCTTGGGAGTTTTACTTGTTCCTTCGAACTAAATGACGTTGAAGTTTGCATCGTTGGAACCCAACGAACTTTTTTGTTCATTTTTCATTCCTATATTTTGATCGTTATGCAAAGCCTCTGTTTTCGCAAATTGAGGTCGTAAATCTTCAATAAGAATTCGTAAAAAATATTTCAGTGACCTTCACAGCCCAAATTGGCGAAAAATTTGAACAATGTTGAAAAATTAATTTTCGTTGCACTCCAACGATGCAAACTTTAACGTCATCGAACTAACGGATATTTGGAATTATCGAAATATTTTAGTGTTTTGGCCCATTATTGCACGGCTACGTTTTTTTATATTATTTTGTGACTTTATTTTTTATTATTCTTTGCAATGGTGACTCAATTTTCGGAATTGTTACACAATTATTGTTGCAAAAAAGTGGAGACCTCAGGCTGTAAAAAAATGCAATAAGAAAATCGTATTTTTGGAATTTCACGCTCATGCAGACCACTTGATGTCATAGGGAATACTTTGTGCGGACACACTTTTATGATTTTTTATGATATCGAGCGATCTGTACGAGCGTGAAATTACAAAAATATGATTTTTTTGTCGAACTGTTTTGTAATTTAGGGTATTAAGGGGGGAGATTTAGGTAGCCGAAAAATAATCGAATTTTCAAGACTTTTTTCGGGCCAAACTATTTATTTTACATAATTAAAATTTTATGTACATATTATTACATCTTTCGATTTTCTAATTATTAATAAATTTATTTAAAAATGCCGGCTCGACGACACTTGCTTCAGAGACGGTGGCCGCCTGAGTTTTTCCACGGCGTACAACTTGGCGTCTGGTGCATTGATAGGGAACACCGGAGATAAGGAGTTTTAGATTTTTAAGACCCACACGCTCTATGCGAACCTAAAAATTCAAAAAAAAGTGAAAATTCGAAAAATGGGACGTGTTTAAAAAAATGTTCTATTTTTCATGAAATTTTTACTATAGCATTGGTTGATGAAAAAGTAGTTTTTAAAAATAATTTTCAGGGAACTTTGTGTTCACGAAGTTGGTAAGTATGTCATGTAAAAGTGTGCGAAATTTCAAATTTATCGATCCGATAATTTTTGAGTTTCGATTCGAATGGAGCCCCGAAATAATTAAAATAATTCAAAATTCATATACTACAAAGCTCTGAGTGACGGCCGTATAAATTTAGAGGACTCATCCCGATGGAATTCTGCAGAGATTTTCGAGAACTAAATGCTAAATATCTTCGAAGACAAAACAGAACTCCCCATCTTTCAGGAGACACTCAGTGCCAATGGAAAAAAATAGAAGATGTTGAACGCCGCATTATTCGAATGGACAGAAAATTAAATTTCTTCTATCGCTGAATATTTTTTCGGCAGATTTCAGCTACGAAAATTACTCAAACGTTTTTTCGAGGATCCTCATTGGAGACCTCCAACCTGGATCCGCGAAAAAAAAAATCGGCAAACATCAAAGCAGAAAAAGAAAAGAAAGAGAATTTCCATTGGCATTCCAATGACGCAAACTTCAACACCGTAAAAATTGATCGTGTCAAAGTTTGCATCGTTGAAAGGCAACGAAATTTATGTTCGTTTCTTTTTTTCACTTTGTCATTTTTATTACCACCATAAATTTCGTCGTTTCAGGCTGCCGATCTCTACGAGGATCGGCTTGAATGGTAAGGCTCCTAAAGTCGCTTGAGATCGTCGCTTGAGCCTGCACGGAGAGTAAAATATTTGCTTATTCCAAGTATTCGTTAGTCCAATGGAGTCAATGATTCTCAAAATAATGCAAAATTTCGTTTTGTCAATAAAAACATCGTTGCCGTTCTCTAATGACCGATTTAGTCAGGCCAAGTCATTTTTTTGTAATGTATTAAAGAAATTAGCCAGCTTAAGAAAATTTCCCTGTCAACGATGCAAACTTCATTATCCGATTCGCTCAAAAAAGTGGGATTTCTTAACCCTCTGGCACACCGATTGTCAAATTTCTCTTTTTGTTTTTGTTTTTTTTTTTTAAATTTATGTAGCTCTACTGCTTATGTTCTGTCATGTAATTCTTTGATTTTGGATTTATGTACCTTTTCTTCCTTATGTTTTTAAATATACTTTTAATTTAAACCGATCCTGATGGATGCTCGAAGTTCGACTTAGGCCAATACTTCTGAGACCTTGGTATAGATACTTGAGTTAACAGTCTGTGCACCGGAGAATTAGAAGAATATGGTGCCATCTATACCGGCACGGGTTCCCGCAGTTTCCCCGAACCCTTGCCAAATGCGGTATAGTGTAGCTCAAAACGGCTGTGGATGTAACGGAAGTTGGGTTAGACTAGCGAATTGCGAGTAGGGAGTGATAGGAAAGGGTTCAATTGGGAAGGGTAATGCGTAAAAACCCGCCAGGGTATACTTTGGAACTCACGAAATAATAGTAGTATTTGAAAAAGTCGATGCAAACTTCAATGATTTAAAAATGCAATCTCATTGTTTTATGCTGAAAAATGGGATTACGTTTTTCAGGATCGACAAATGAGTTAGCATTTTTCAGTATTGAAAAATAGGGTGGCAGATTGCATCTTCAGAATTGAGAAATGGAATGGCAGGTTGCATCTTTAGAATTGAAAAATGGGAACACAGGTCGCATCTTTAGAATTGCAAAATCGAATCGCAGGTTGCATCCTTCGAATGCAAAGAAAATTATATATTTTTTATTGCTGAAATTCTCTTAAGCTGAAGATGGCTGTGGACGCAACGGAAGTTACATTAGATTAGCGAAGTGCGGGTAGGGAGTGATTGGAAAGTGTTCAATTGGGAAAAGTAATGCGTAAAAACCCGCAAGGGTATACGTTGGAATTCAGAAAACGATTGATGTCAAGAAAGTACTTTAAGGGGTTTTCTTACTTTAGACGCTAAAAAAGGCTGTTTTCATGTTTTTTTTAAGATGTTTTAATGACTCAAAAAAAATTATTTTTTTGAGTCATTATTTGTAGACGAAAATGGTAGACAAAAAAATGTCTTAAAAAATTGTAGATCTGCGCTGTCGATGAAATCTCGGAGATGGATCATCCGAAACAAAGAAATCAAGCGGTGTTCCATTCAGTACGTTAATGGCTATAGCGCATATTATACGATTTTTATATAAACAAAAATAACAAAATGGCGGACATTTTTCGAAATAACAAGAAAAGGTGTTTCTTTTCACCTTTTTTTGGCAAAAAAACAGTAGTTATCAATTTTTTTAAATTTTGATATGCGCTATAGCTATAGTTGTAAATATGTGCTTAAAATTTCATAAGGATCAGTTCAGTAGTTTTGAAGATTTTATCAACAAGCGGTCGAAAAACGTTGTTTCGAGAAAAACGCGTTTAAACTTTGGGTTACATAAGTGCGGAATTTTTTTTTTAATGCATTTCGAAAGTATATTTATTAAGTGTAAAAACTTTTATATCAATATCTGTAATATAAACCTATAAAAAAAATCACGAAAATAGCCTTCTTTAGTGTCTAAAGTGAGAAGACCCAGCTATTAGGTGTGTGCATTAATTTTGAGATTTTCAAAAGATGGCGTAACTAATACTACATCGCATCGAGTCATATTTTTACTAATATTATGTCAAAACATCATCACGTGGCTTCAGTTTTCACCAAGTGTTACTTTGCCGCAGTGTAAAGGACATTTTTTTTTAAACGCTGAATACGTAGAATTTTGTGCCAACGAAACGCAATTTGCGGGAAATTTTGCTTTTTTGCGTCCATCTGAAGAAAAGTGTTGCTAAAAGTCAACGATTGCTGTCGTAAGCTATTGGTAAATATGCTCCATGGATTTCAACATGTGAGTACTGCTTTCGACGCTATAAAGAAGGTGATTTTAACACGAAAGCTTAACACGGAGCTTTACGGGATGAAGACCCGAGTCAAATGTAAGAAGAACTTGCGAACACGCATGACTGGGGAACGTCACCAACAAAAATTGATGCAATTGAGTCGAGCATCGAAGCAAAAACGACCAGATTACACGAAAAGACACGACAAAGTGATTTTCCAGCACGACAACGCTCGGCTTCGTGTTGCGAAACCGGTCAAGAAACCGGTGGAAGCGCTTAACTGGGATGTCATACCACAACCGCCGTATTCTCCAGATATTGCTCCTTCCTATTAGTATCTATTTCCATCGATGACTCATGGTGTCTGAGCAGCGCTTCCATTCTTACGACGATACTAAAAAATGGGTCGACACGTGGATAGCCTCTAAAGAAGTGGCTTTTTTTTCTGACGTGAAATCCACCTATTACCAGGAAGATGGGAAGAAGCAGTGGCTAGCGTTGGACAATATTTTGCATGATCAATTTGTAACTATTTTTTCACAATGAAGCTGTGTTTTTACCAAAAAAAATCCCTCAATATAAACGCACACTCCTAATACTTATTGATCTTTTTTTTATTCTTCTTCCTTATATTCCAGTGATTCTCCCTTTCTTGACAACGAAATTTATGAACAAAAATCGACTATGGATCACGCTTATTTTTCAGTTTTTAAATATTTATCACGATCGATAGAAATAGTAGAGCCAGAGGAATGATGCAAACCTTTTGCTATCAAGTTTTTATTGGTTTATCAATATCTTCTCCTTTTTCTTTGAATATTGATCTTGCTCTTTTTCTTTTAACTTCTATCTTCATACAGGGCCCTGTTTAAGCCTTTCGTATCTCCGTTTTCAGCCTCTCTTTTTCTTTGGACCCTTTCTTCTTTCGATAGCGGCATGGCAATAATCTAAGAGAATCATTTTTATGTAACCTGATGCATATTCATACATGCGTAACTACGATGTGTCATTCCTCTGGCGCCTCCACCATGCCTCTGGATATCGCATGTCAGGAGGAACCCAAAAGAATGATGCCAGAGGAATGACGATTCAAACGGGTTATAATGCACAGTGCGGCATGCCTACGTTTTTCTAACCTCAAAATCTGGCGGTGAGTAGGTGTCTAAAAGTTCCACTTGAACAGGTAAAGAGTGACTTATTTGATTGGAAAATGATACAGTCAAGAATGACCAGTGGAATGACTCTCGCGCCTATGACATCACCTCAAAACACACAAGGTCTGTAGAAAAAAAGCGCAAGCTACATAAATCATACGACACAATCAGTCTCTTCGGAAAAGTAGATCTCTATGCAGGGTGAGGCATTTATAGCGACCCGGGCAATTTTCCCCAAACGAAGCGAGATACGAAAAAAAAGTTCAATACATTAGTTTCATGGTTTCAAGGGGGACACGAGATCGTTTCTTTGAATCTTTTCCAAAGTCGAAGTATCAAGGTCATTTGAGCGTCAACTTTGGTTTTTTTAAATGGGAACAACAAATACACCATGTATTTGTTGTTCCCGAAATCGTAAGAGCATTCAATTCCAGGGCTAACAATGGGATATTCATTGAAAAAGAAAAATAAATCAGTCTACTTATTAAGGTAGTTCTGTAGTTTTGTTCAAATGTTAGGAATTGGCTGAAATCTGAGTATGGTGTAGATACGAGGGTGGGGTGAAAAGTTTCCGGCCTGACCAAGAAAAACGATATAAAAAATTTTTTTTTGCTTTATTTTTCAACATAATCTCCATCAACACTGATACATTTCTCATAACTCTCGCATCCCAAAAAACAGTAGCCATAACCTTGTTTGCCGATAAAATTGTTTTTGCCTTCTTTGGGGTTGGTTCCCCTTTTCCAACCCACTGTTTTGACTGTTCTTTACTTTCAGGAGTGTAGTGGTGGACTCATGTCTCATCAACAGTTATGAATCGACGCAAAAATTCGTTTGGATTACGTCTATACAGCGCCAAATTGTCGGTAGCGTCGAGCGTTAGCAAACGCTCGATTGGTCGAGCGTTAGCAAACGCGGCACCCACCTTGCACACAGCTTTTCCATGTTCAAATGGTTGTGCAAAATATTTCGCACACGTTCAGCTGACATCCTACAGGTCTCAGCTATCTCATGCACTTTCAACCTGCGGTCTTCCAACACTATTTTATGGATTTTTTCAATCATCTCTGAAGTTGTGACTTCAACGGGCCGTCCTGAGCGAAGCTCGTCAGAGGTGCTCGCACGACCAATTTTAAATTCAGAAACCCACTGATTAATAGTTGAATATGATGGGGAGGAGTCTCCTAGTGCTGAATCCATCTCTTTTTTTATTTGCTTTGGTGTAAAACCTTTCAAATGGAAGTATTTGATGACAGCACGTTTTTCCAATTTTTCCATTTTTACGAAAACAACGGAAGCGTCTCGCGCAATGTGCTCTCAAACGCAAACTAACGTAGCGATTGGGCTAAAACTGTACATACAAGCTCGGTAGGAATGGTACTGTAGGACGCCGCTCCAAAACTAGACCTAGTGGCACCATCTCTTGGTCAGGCCGGAAACTTTTCACCCCACCCTCGTATGACCTTCATGGACTGATGCCCAAAAATTTGTTTCGATTCACCGCTTAGTTCATGAGGTAATTGCAATTGAATATGGGTACTTTTGTACGCGATTCCTATACCTAACGCGTAAACCAATAGAAGTTTGCTCGTATTTCTCGATGTAGGTTCTAAACCGATCTTAGGTTTCCAAAATAAAAACACACGCGTACGCAGTACTATCGTGGGGTTGATTTAAAAAAAATGATAAACTTTGACCGTTTAGTTTCGGAGATATCGTCTTATGAAAAGTGGTGATTTTATTCCACACCGAACCTCGGGCCCAACCATCTGTAACGGAATGGCAATAGTGTACGCTGCAGCCAGCTGATCGGCGCGTAGGAACTCGAAGCGTATTTTTTTATTCTCGAGTTCTAGTAATTCCGAGACGGATGTGAAATAAATACATTCTGCAAACAAATTTAATTTGTTCAATTTATGCATGTATTTACGCATGTATTTGTCTTTGTTACAGCGAATACAATTTAAACTGTCGGCAAGATGTTGTAAATCCACGATCCGACGTCCTTCGACAGCGAATTTTTGTTGCTGATCGTTGAGGTTATGGTTATTCTCATGGCGTTTAGCCGCATTTGCTTGACACATGGCTGCCGCAGCTTTCGGTCTTTTAGCAAGCGCCTTTTTTCTTGTAAACTTTCCTTTGTATCGCATTTGGGTTGACATATTCACGCTTTTTTTTATTTATATAAAATATTTCGCGAAAGACGGATCGTAGGAAGCCCAACGCTATGAGTGGAGGAAAATCGCGCTGTTGCCACGATTACAGCGCCGCTCTCTATACAAGTATGAGACCTGTCTATGCATGAGGTGCGAATGTATGGGACATATAGAGGGTACGAGCTCTTGCTAACATTCGATGTCCTTGGCAACCAACGATTCCTTTATCAGAAGTCATTTTTTCTTCAATAATTCCTGGTTACCAACGACAACGGTTGTTATCAAGAGTCATTTTTTATCTTGGCATCGCCATTGAAACAAGTTCAACAATAAAGCAACACGCTTAGATTGGACGTTATCAACTCAAGTTCAATAATAAAGTATTGCTGCTGTGAATAGTGAAAATAAGAATGGATCGATATACGATGACCGAGAAGGTCGATATGATTTACATTTACGGTGAAACACAGAAAAACGCCCGTGCAGCCGTAACTTATACGCAGAACGATACCCCGAGAGGAATAATCCATGCCGTAGTACTTTTGATCGAATTGTACAATTGTTTTCGGAAATGGGAAATGTCACGGCTAGGAAAAAAAACCGAAGTACGACTCTATTGGCAGTGCAACGTTCTTACATTCGACATTATAAAAAATGCATCGAAGTGAATGGCCAACATTTCGAACATTTGTTGTGAAATCTCCTCGAATGAACTTTGCGCCCGCAATGTCTGCGTCATTAAAAAGTAAACCGATTTAGTTTTCTTTTTCTATAAATATCCCATGATCCTTCAGTTTTGAGACCATAGCATACCAGTACTTTTAGACCTGGAATTGAATGCTCTTTCGATTTCCGGAACAACAAATACACCATCCCATTTGAAAAACCAAAGTTGACTCTCAAATGACCTGGATACTTCGACTTTGGACAAAATTCAAAGACACCATCTTGTGTCCTCCTCGAAACCATGAAACTAATGTATTGAACATTTTTTTCGTATCTCGCTTCGTTTGGGAGAAAATTGCCTGCGTCACTATAAATGCCTTACCCTGTATATGAACTAATTTAAAGCTCTCCAGAAAATGATTGAGAAAAACGTTACAAAATTTCGTTATTTAGTGCCAGATACCTAGCTTATAGTTTTTGTATTTTTCGGGGAGAAATTAAGGCCTTAGGCCACCGTAAAGAGTACAAAATCATTTGCGAATTTAACAGTTTTTTTCGTATGAAAAAGTTATTCACTCATAAAATTAATTACACATTTATTGAGCATGAATATCAAGCTGTTAGAAAAAAAATATATATATTTTTCGATGGTGTTAGAACAAAAAACAAAAATTCTCGTCAATCTACATTAGAATACCCAGAGAAGTAAGTAAAATTGTTTATTCAAAAGGTGTAGGTATTTGAACTTAAGAAATGAATTTTCAGTGAAAAAATTCCTTATAACTGCTCATAAACTGCTCATGAAATGAAAAGTTTTCGATTAAGCAGAAATTCCGTACGTACTTCTCTGCTAAGTGCAATTAGGAACATAACTTTTAAATTTGAAGTAAATCGAGGGAAAATTGTTGAAGTTATTTGTCACGCCAATTGGAAAAAGCTGTTTCGAGAAGTTTCGAGTAGTGGGCCATTTCGTACATCGATAAAAATATATATTGGGGGTACAACTTAATTCGGTCCGTTTTTTGCTTAAAATACGCACTTATTTGAATGATAAAATGAATCAATACATTAATCAAAATATTGTCCATCACTAGCCACTGCTTTTCCCCATCTTTCTGGTAATTTATGAATTCCGTCGCGGAAGAAGCGTTCATCTTTTGAAGCCAAGAATGAATCGAGCCAATTTTTGATACCCTGTTGTGACGTGAAGCGTATTCCAGTCAAAGCGTTCTGCATCGATCGAAACAAATGGTAGTCGGAAGGGGCAAGGTCTGGGCTATAAGGCGGGTGAGGCAGAATTTCCCACCCGCTATTTTCCAAATAGTTTTTAACCACAATATCAACGTGAGGCCGAGCGTTGTCATGTTGGAAGTTTATGGACTCGTGTCTGGTCGTATATTCTAGACGTTTTTCGGCTATAGCTCGCTTTAAACTGATCAATTGTTGCCTGTAGAAGTCTCCCGTGATGGTCCCACAAGCATTCGGTGGGCATCAGCTGCACTTTTCTTCCAATTGAAACAGAAAATCAACACTTCCCGCAAATGGTGCTTATTTGGGACGAAATTCGACATTTTCACCGCAGTAAAAATTAGACTTGATGCGCAAAACTCAAAGGTCTGTAAACGATATTTGGTTAAGAGATGTTGATACTTCACGATACAGCAATAATCAGCTGTTGCCGTCAACCATTTATAGCACCTAGAGCCATCTTTTGAAAACGGACCGAACTAAGTTGTACACCTAATATATTTTCTAACATCTTGATATTCATATTAAATATACGTGTAATTAATTTTATAAATGAATCACTTTTTCACACGAAAAAAAATTGTTAAATTCGCACATGATTTTATACCCGTTACTGTGGTCTAAGGCTTTAAACAAATTACCAATAGTTTCAAGGGCTGCTTTTTTCTCATATTTTTGAATATTTACTACCTCTTCACCTTGCTAGTGTATATGAAGTCTGGGTAGTCGCACCCCATAGGAATAATTTTCATAGTCAAAATACGGAAAAAGAGAGACGACGATTTTTCCGCCAAAGCTGTTTTGCAAAAAGATTGCGAACCATTTCAAACGGTTGTATTCCAAAAATACCTACAACGTAATCGAATAGCATCCATTAAAAAAATCAACTTCGAAAATGACAATTTCGGGAGAATCACCTAGATCTTTTCGCCTTCAGGTTACCAAAGATGATAAACAACTCTCTTCATTCCTCACCACCCCCTCACTATCTCTCTATTTTTCCATTTCCCACTCTCCAAATAAGCCACCAAACCCAACTCAAACCCAAACCTCATTCCGCACTCTACTCGTGCGAACTATTCTTGATCCATACGCAATGTATCTCCACCAGGCCGTCCCACTCGCGTGAGCCTGGGCCTGCATCACGAAACAGCCTCTCTCTTCCCTACCGAATGAGCTCGCGCAAGGTGGACGGTCCTCAGGAGCTCCGTTGCTCTCCCGAACGCCCGTTCTCACGCTGGCCCCCGTTCCAAGGTCTACATTGTCGATTACACGGCGCACTGATCTCCGCGTATCCTTCGCCGGTGGATGAAATTTAGCCTCGCGGTAAAACGATTATTGAATGACGGCGGAATGAGTGGAGAATCTTTCCAGGGGGGGGGGGGGGGGGAGAGAGAACGCGAGCCGAGAACAAGAAGCTACACGTTGGAAAAGGGAAATAAATCAGAGGGTCAAGTGCAATGAGCGTAAGTCAGCGCGAGTGCAATGGGGGCCTTTGAGGAAATTGAGGAGCTCGCGCGGTTACGAGCGGTGGCAGCGGCGGTGGCACGATCTCGCGCGTGCGAGAGAGGGAGAGAGATATTAATGAGGCATTCGCGCACGCTTTATTACAGTTATTAGTCCAAGCTGCTTATATAGAAGCTTGCTCGTACGCCTGTTGCATCTCTCTCTCTCTCTCTCTCTCTCTCTCTCTCTCTCTCTCTCTCTCTCTCTCGTGATTGTCCTCGGGAGCTGCAGCCTGGCTATAATTTAAAGCGCACTTAATTAAAATCGGTAGTAGTAGCCGCGGGAAGCGTACGCACGTGACTTACACCGATTGGCCCTTCGAAACTTGAACATTGATTTAATAATAATAATAATGACAGTAATAATGATAAGGCAACGGGGCGACGCATATAAAACAGCGAGACATCGGGCTCTCCTGTATCGTGTACCGTGATCGATACTCGATCAACGCGACGTTAACACTCGCGCGGGCTCTTCCACGTCGTTGCTCGTAAATTTATGTGGAAAAATAAATTTGAAAACAAAAAGGGGGACTTGGAGAGCGAGAGAGAACGTTTCAATTTAACTCGGGAATTTGTTGGTACGAGCGGGAGGGATTCGATGATTACCGAGGCTCGGCCGATCCTACGGCCAGGGAGGGAAATGCCGATTATTAGTATCGATGTTACGATTGATCGCGGGAGGAGCGATGATCCTCCGCTATTAAATTGAATTATATTCTTATCTCGAGCACGCAACGGGCGCAAATTTCCGCGCAAGCCCCAGGTTCGGATACGACGACACACGCGAGAGAGGCGCACATCGCGGCCAACCTTTTCCTTCCTTCCTCCTTTCCCTCCGTCCGCCCTCTTTTCTCATTCCTTTTCCCTCGTGTCTCCTCCTATACCGAGTTCTTTGCAAATGCAGCCGAAGGATTAATCGGCGAATACCGCAGCAACGACTCTTCACACGTTTCAACGATTTTTATCCCTTGCCGCGCGAGGCTGACACGACACACGGACGCGTCCAGTTGTTTGCACGTTCTCTTTGCGGATGAAATATATATATATATGAGGTATTCAACGTGAATCCGGTGGACTTTTTCCCTGACCCCTGCCAATTCGATTAATTTTTTTTTTATCTGATTCCATTGTCTCTAAAACACACCCTTAATTTTTTTTACATTTTTCGAAATAACCCTTAGTAAAAATAAAATATTTTTCTTCGAAAAAAAAAACGCCCCGATTTAAAAATCTGAAAAAATTCCCAAAAATGCGTGATATGCAAAAATGTTCAAGCTATCACCCGCAGTGGAAGTATGATTTTTTCTGTGCATTCTGAGTGATTAACGTTTAAAAAAATCCGAAAAATTCATGAACTTTTTTGACCGTTTTTGAATAACCAAATGATTATTAAAAAATGGTCAAAACATTCATTGTGGGTATCAAAATATTTAAGTGTCCGCCCAAAGTAAGCGGTTCTTGAATTTTTCGGATTTTTTTTAACGTTAATCGCTCAGAAAGCACAGAAAAAATCATACTCCCACTGCGGGTGATTGCTTGAACATTTTTACATATAATCACGCATTTTTGGGATTTTTTGCAGATTTTTTCGGAGAAATTTTTGTTTTTTTGACTATGGGTTGTTGCGAAAATTGTAAAAAAATTCAGGGCGTCTTTTAGAGTCAATGGAATCAGATTTGAAAAAATAAATCGAATTCGCCGGGCTCAGGGAAAAGTTACCGGATTCACGTGGAATACCTCATAGATGTATATATATATATGTATATATATGTGTGTGTGTACATATGGATGGGAGAGAAGGAAGGAGCGCGGCAAAGCCCTCGGGTGCAGCGCCCTTGAGCGCTCACTGGCGTGTTGTAATGGCTGCCCGAGCGCGGCACACCGGCGAGCCGATCGAATCACCCTGTCTTTCCGTTTCATATCCACCAACCGATTTACGGACGACGTCCTCGCCGGGCCCCTGCGCTCATTCCGCTTTTCTCCCCTTCGAATGGCAGACGCGTGTCGGCTCATTTTCTTTTTCTTATTCTTCCTCGCCGTTTTTTCATTCGTAATAGTTTAGCCGATACGAATGTAGATTCGAGCCGTTTCACGTTCGGGGACGTTTTAATAGCGCGGCAGACGGCGACCGTGCAACGATTGGTGCGGACGTCGGACTTGCCGGAATCGCAAGCCCTGGGGACGTTGGTTGGTATGGGCGAATAATTTGCCTTTAGACTGACACGGTTGGTGCGGTTTCTGGGGTATTCGGTTCTCTTGGACAACGGTAACTTGGAGTTGAGAGGGAGATTTGGGCGAGGGAAAAAACCGCCCATTTTCATGATTTTTTTTTTTAAGGAAAGATTATTTTTGCGTTTTTGAGACTTACGTTTTGTTACTATTTTTGGCTGTTATATGGTATTTTTTTATTAATACTTAGAAGTGGCGGAGGTGTGGCAGTCTTCTAAATGGGTTGAGGATGATGTTGTCCGACGGCGTGACGCGTAGCGTCGGCTGGATTGATCAGAAAAAAAACCAGCGAGGATTTTTATTTCTTTAACCCTCATACGCAGAATTCGAACCAAGAAAAAGTGAGAAATGTGCAAAATCGATGAAATGGTACGCTTTGAAACAAAAAAGATTGAGTTTTCCGAATAATAGGCTACATCTTGGAATAAAAATTACTTTTTTAATTTTCAAAAACATTTGGGGTAATGTTTTAGATAATAAGATTAAGAAGGTTTATGTCGAATTTCATCAGAATCGGAAGACCGTGCCATACCTCCGCCATTTAAAAAGATTAATTTTTAAAATACCATGTAACAGCCAAAAGTAGTAATAAAGCATACCCTAAGTCTCAAAAATGGTGAAGAAATCTTTCCGTAAAAAAAAATCATGAAAATCAGCAAATTTTTTCCTCGCCTAAAGGTATCTCGCCCCTTAATGAATTATTTATTGGGGCATACTGCATGCACAATGGAAAAAAATATTCTAAATGTACCATTTAGGAATATTTTTTGACGGGTCTGCATGAGACTGGGGCCCAAAAATGAGGCAGTGATTTTCAAAAAAAATTGCTGACGAGCGTATTGGGGTGACGAGGTCGGGATTTTACACACAATTCATAAATAGTCTTGCCGAGTTTGATTTTTTTTTAATTGAGAAATATTTATAAACAATGTGGATATCGTTATTTAAAAGAAGTGCCGCATTGCCAATCGGCGAAGTGGTTCTGGCAGCTAATCTTAAATGAAAAGTAAAACAAATACTTTTAGTATAATAATTGAACTTTCGTGTGACCGGATACTTTTTTGAAACTAAAAAAATTCTAAATGGCAAGCTGTAGAAACAAATCGACCCTCGACCGCCGGCAAACGGACGTGTAGTGTGGATGAACGCTATAAAGGATAACGATTTATTATTTATTTTTATTAAATGCTAGATTTGAAAATCACTGTGTTGCACAAAAATATAATATTCTCATACATATGAGTATTATATTTGTTATTACGATTTCGAAGAAAATACACAAGATTTTTTAATCTTAACGTGACATTCTCAAAAAACTACCAAACATTGTTTCGACAGAGAAATAGAACATGACATTTTGTCCAAAAAAAAAAAAAAAAAACGAATGATATGATTTTGTGACAACATTCAATGAAATGTGCATTGTCATCTCTCAGCAGTAATCAATTTACCAATTTTCAGCAAATGAGTTACATTTTTTAAATCTGCTTTGAAAATTATCAGAAAAGAGTCAATATGTCCATTCACTGGAAAGTGGTTAGAATACAGCACCAGTAAATAAACATGTCGATTTCTAACTTATTATGACGAATTTATTTACAAATTTTGCAAAAAATCAAATACTCATTCTATCTTAAGTAATTAAAGTCATACTTACCCTCAAAACTCATAAAAACTATTGTTGTCTTTGGAACACCCACTGTGCACAGCCGTATCGTAACCAACAAGGAACATCACTTAAGTGTCCGCCTGTGATTTTTTCGAAAATCATATATGTGATAAAGCATTGAAAACTTTTAGACACGTATTTTTTTTTGATCTGCGGAAAAACGTATTTAAGGGGCCGAACGATCCCTCAAAGAAAGACGTATGACCCCTTAATTCAATTTTTGTCCAATTATTCTATAGTGGATTTTTCATAGTTTTACACTAGAAGAATTTTGGTTTCTGTTTTATTCAGATCTATGAGATGAACTGTTTGTTGGTGAAACTGCAAAACCATCCCGACATCCCCCATTAAAACCGTTTTTCCGCAGATAAAAAAAATCTCTGAAAAAATTGTCTGAGTTATGTTCCCGGCCAACTTAAAAAATGCAGTTTTGAGATAAACGCTGCACAGCCGCCATTTTGAAATTAATCGCTTCAAAAAAATTATTGTAGACAGTCACTGATATGTATGGTAACATCTTTTTTTGTAATCTCGATTTATTTTGTAGTTTTTCTGAAAAAAAAAAAATCCCCAAAAAGCCTATTTTTTCGGCTTCTAGAGTGGCCTAACCCCTTAAGTGATGTTCCTGGTAAGTCTCGCGGTGTGCAAATACCATAATCTAGAAAAATTCCGTGTGGCGTCAAAATTCAATATTAAACTGAGAAATCTGTTTTTACCACACACGTGATTTTTCCGCTAAATTATGGTGATTTGAGCTTTCATGAACAATTCATATTCTTTACCGGTATCAAATATGAATCGGTTTTCGTCAATTTACTGGTCCTCGTCCATTCGCTGGTCGGTTTGCCCTATTCAGTTACGAAACTGACTCGATCGTCTTTTGTTATCCTGATTACGCACAACAAAAGTTGGCAACGATCATCCGCAATAAAATAGAAGCAAATCAATGGAAGAAGCAAAAAAGACCTCCCGTTGCAATTCCAACGCCGCAAGTCATCAAGTTTTGCCCATGCACCGAAGTGCCCAGCAGGGAATTTTCGCAATTCCCGCATCCACTACTGTTGCCCAGTAGTTCCATCAACATCGATCAGGTGTGGTGTGCGTTGCACGGACACCGGCGAAATACCGATCGCACTACGATTCAATCGGATATCCAATTCAGCCAAGTGTAGCCCGTCCACTCATCCACATAGTTCTGCTCCCGGTCAAAGCTCTCCCGCGTCTATCGTCCGTTCCGACATTTTCGGAGCGACTCATCTTCTCACTCCGCGCGATCAATCCGCGTGGAGGAGGAAAGAAAAAACGTTCCTCGCTTAGCGTTTCTCCGGGCGGTCGTCCTTGCCCTCTCCGGGCGTCCCGCGTCAAGGCCACCGTCTTCTTCGGGCGCGTCGCGTCGTCCTCCCGTCAAATACGCGCGTCCACGGCGCCGCGCGTATTTTCTGCAATCGCTCCCGGAACGTCCGCGATCGCCGATGTTTTTTTCTTCGTTTTTCACCATCTTCCGATCAACGAGGATCTTTCCCCGTTTGCGAATCTCGCGATGAACGCGTCGCCGGGAGACGAGGAAGCGCGACTTATGCGCACGTAGGCGCCCGCGTTTCGCCTCTCCCGACCAAGACCGGCTCCGATCGTGTTCTATAAATATCTGCGGGACGCGTTATTTTTAACCTCGGATAACACGAAGGAATCGAGAGCGCCCGCGAGGGTATCGCGTTCGCCGCGAGCGTAAAACGGGTTTCTCCGGAACCCACGGAATCGTCGTGGATGCTCCTCGTAATATCGTAACGCGCCTCCGGTCGGTTCCACTACGCATCGAGAGGGGGTGGGGCACCCCCTCCCCGATCGCCCCACGACACCTGGGCACCCCCAAATTTTTCCATGAGCTTGCCAGGCTTGGGCGATCTTTTCACGCTGGACCCAAGCAAACCAAACAAACCCAAGCTGCCGTAGTCGCCATTGGAGGCAGGGGGTTCCTGGGGGGCACTCCCCGATCGCCCCGCGACACCTGGGCACCCCCAAATTTCTCCATGAGGTAGCCAGGCTTGGGCGATCTTTTCACGCTGGACCCGAGCAAAAACAAACAAACCCAAGCTGCCGTAGTCGCCATTAAAGGCAGGGGGTTCCTGGGGGGCACCCCCCCCCCGATCGACACCTGGGCACCCCCAAATTTCTTCATGAGCTCGCTAGGCTTGGGCAATCTTTTCACGCTGGACCCGAGCAAACCTAAACAAACCCAAGCTGCCGTAGTCGCCATTAAAGGCAGGGGGCACCCCCCCCCCCGATCGCCCTACGACGCCTGGGCGGCCCCAAATTTCTCCAACTTCTTACCAGGCTTGGGCGATCTTTTCACGCTGAACCCGGGTAAACCCAAACAAACCCAAGCTGCCGTAGTCGCCATTGAAGGCATCGTTCATTACGATTTCGAGGAAACGAGACAGCCAGAGTCGTTTCGTTGGCTCGCAATTCTCGGTAAACGGCGAAGGCCTCTTACAACATATCTCGGCTGTACACTCCCATCGCCCGTGGTGTCTTTCTCTCTTTATCGTTCGCTAGGTGGCTCGCACTTTGCGCGCGCTCAACTCCAGCAGTGCTCCCTGGAGCATGACGCCAGCAGTTGATTAGGTCTCCGCATCCAGCGATTTTGCCAGCTCCCGCGAGCGCCTACTACGTGGTTGGTGGTGGTGGTGGTGGTGGTGGTTGCCGCTCTCGCTTCGCGGTTCTTCACTTTTTTCTACGGATGCCTGTGACCTTGCCAAGGTCGGGTGAACGAACAGCGAATGGCGAATCACGAGGGTATACCAGAACCGCGTTCCTGGTGCGCATCACGGAGATACCTAGCGTACTCGTGTTTGCCTCAACCTCTCTCTCTCCCTCGCTTTGTATCTCGGAACGCTTCCTCGCTAATCGATTCGACGTCTCCTCCGACGTTCGAAGGTCGACTCGGAACGAGCGTTTCCAATGGGATAATTCGTTTTATTTTATTATGTGCAACGAATCCATATCGAGAAGGAACTGGACGCTACCGGTCCTCCGTGTATATACACGTTAACCTGCGCTCTGTAACACGCGAGAGAATCCCTCTTTAATATCCTGACGGATGTTACGCGAGTCTACACGAGATGTCGCTCCGCACGAAAATAGATCGGGAAGAAACTAGGAAAAACAAAAGTCGGATCTTCTCGACGCTTCTTTCTCGGTTTCTGCCTCTGTATGTCTATCCTTTTCATCTTAGATTTATAATTTTATTTTTGTTTATACCGAGTATTTATTTTTGTATTTTAATTTGTCGTTTATTTTTATTTGATATTCTGTGTCATCACATTTTGTTTTCTTATTTTTGCTCTATATCGAAACTTTTTCTCTGTCTTTTTTTTTTTCATTTTAAATTTTATTTCACTTTTTTACATGTAGTGTTTATTTTTGTATTTCAATTTGTTTATTTTTATTCGATATTCTTTGTCATCATATTTTATATTGTTCATTTTTGTTTTACGTCGAAACTTTCTTTCTGTCTTTCTCTTCATCTTAGATGTAAGATTCCATTTTTCTTTATATGGAGTATTCATTTTTGTATTTTTAT
>CALYCA010000031.1:0-20969 GCA_944452715.1 Ophion slaviceki | reverse complement strand
TTTTTTTTACAACTCACGGTGTCATGGTACGAAGAGATTTTACGATTCCATTTGTGAATTTTCGTCTTTCGACTTGAAAAAAAAAATTATTGCGCGCCTCCTGTGACAACGGACTTCCCGGGAGCGGGAAATCCTCTCTCGAGGATTTTCTTTTTCGAACTCTCCTCGACGCTTTTCTCATTCTTATCGCGATTTGTTTTACTTGGGAATTTTACTGTTCTCCTTCGTGTTTTATGGGTCCGGTGTCGTGTTACGTTTTTTTTTATATTCCATGCTTTTACTTCTTGCTTGCTTCTTTTTTTTCGTAATTCCAAAACATTCGATCTCTCGGGACGATGAAGATTTTATTCGTGGACTCCCTCACCCACGTTCCCGAAGGTCTCGTCAAATTAACTAAAGTATCGGGAACGGCTCTTGCTGGAGATGAAAAATTCGCGCTGTGCAAAAGCGATTGGTGCACTAGGCGGAATTTTTTTTGTCCACAACGCATGTCTTTTGTGGTATGCTTTTATTCGTTTTTGTAAACCCATTTATGTTAACATCAATTTATTTTATTGCATAATTTTTTATATTATTATTAATGAAGAAGAAATATCATTTGAGACATTACGTGATGATGTAATTATTATTTAATAAATCCATGAACAAGAGTAACGTGTGCAATATTGTTTGAGGGGCTATACCAGGGTGAACGCTGAAAATTTGGGTGATTTTCGGGAATTTTTTGGAAGAAAAGTACTCAATTAAATGTTTCGGAAAAATAAGAATATATTTGGCTATATTTGACCTGTATTACATAATTTTTTCATAAAAAAATATTGAGATCCTAGCGACTTATGCGCTGCCTTCGGAGGCGCCAAAAAAGTTCCTCCACTGCTGACATGATTCCGGCCGATTGAGTAGCTGAAACCGAAAAAGGAAAAAAATGTCGTTAAACTGGAAGGTATTTCCTGTACAATGACGTAAGATTTTCGAAAAATATCAAAATCTAACAAAATGGCGTAATTAAGAAAAAAGTCTGTTTTCTTGCCTATAAAATGGTCGTTTTTTTCAATGCCAAATCGTCAATTTTCATCCAATCAAAAATAGCCTACGTCATTGTAGAGTAAATATATTCAAGAGTACTCAGTTCAAATTTCAAGTACATTGGATAATTGCTCTTTGAGTTACAATGTCAACAAATATGAAAAAACTCATTTCGATAAAAACGCGTTTAAAGATTTAACTATCGATTTTTGCAAGATAAAATGATATAAATGATAATGATATGCTTGAAAGTGTAAACTATGGAAAAAGGCAGAAAACAAATCGATTTTTTGAAAGTGTCACACTGGTATAGCCCCTTAATAATCATAGTATATCAATGATTAATCAACTTTACCTGTCATTGTCAATTGAATTTAATTATTGCCATTGTCATTATTATTATTGTATGAAATAATTGTATATTACAGTAAGAATAATATCGTTGTGTTATCAGTTGCATTAGTGTTCATTAATAGTTAATTATCCCATATCAATAACGGGTGCAGTTCATTCTCATACAAATAGCTAAAAAAAATTCAAATCTAGTATAACTCAATTATTCATATCATTAATTGGTTGGATTTGATCGGCGGGGCCGGGTTGAAATTTCGAACTTTGAATGGTCAGAACGCTCAAAACTCCGAAAGAATAGTACTCCGAAAGATCAAAACTCCGAAAGAATTTTACAAGAAAGACTAAAACTCGGAAAATCTCAACACCGTTAAAATAATTCGACTATGAAAGTTTTAAGAGTTTCAAAATTTTCAATGAACCGAAGAATTATTTCAAGAATTTTTTTTTTTTAAGAAGTGATTTTGCGTCAATTTTGAAATTTATCTGGACAATGTTATACGTTCTACATCATTTACAGTCAACTGTGTACTTTTGCTGGCACGATCCTGGCATGAGGGCCGGGTTGAAAATCCGAACTTTGAATGCGCCGTCGGTTTAAAATTCCTAATTTTAATGTTCCGAAATTGCACGTTTCGTCAAGATTATGCCAGCGAAAGTCTACACAGTTGACTGCAAATGATGTAGAACGTATAACATTGTCTAGACAAATGTCAAAATTGACGTAAAATCACTTCTTAATAAACAAAAAAATTCTCGAAATAATTCGTTGATTTATTGAAAATTTTGAAACTTTTAAAACTTCCATAGTCGAATTATTTTGACGGTGTTTAGATTTTCGGAGTTTTGGACTTTCGGTTAAAATTCTTTCGGAGTTTTGATCCTTCGGGGTAGTATTTTTTCGGAATTTTGAGCGTTCTGATCATTCAAAGTTCGGAATTTCAACCCGGCCCCTGTTCGGCTTTCAAGTTCGATTGCATTATTATTATCATTATCAAATGAATACTAATAATAATATTATCGAGCTAAAATAACAATAAATAATAATGTTGATAATTGAGTTACTCTGTATTTTTAATTGCTATCCACTCATTTGTTAGTTGATAAATAAACCATCAATTGATCACGATATGATCGATATTACAATAACATTACTCGCATTCGTGTCATACAATTGTTTTCATTAACAACAACAACAACAACAATAATAATGACAACAGTAGTAGACAAATTATTGAATGAACAATATGAGTTATTTTATGCAATGATAAGAATACAATAATTGTATATAATAACAAGAATATAATTATATTTTTACTTATTATCAATTATAAATAACACAAACGAACAGTAGAATTATAATTTGTGGAATTATAAAAAAAAGTCGACGAGATCGCGCGATAAAAAAAATCTCACTGAAATATATTTTCCGGTATCGGTGGGTGAATATGTTTTTTTCCGCAATCGTGAGCCGAGACCGGATGTTCTTATGGGAGTTAAATCCTCGGGTTATTGAGGCTCGAGGCCTCGGGATCGAGCGCAAAAACGTCCGTTCGATAATATTCCGGAGCACCGATAACTCTAAGGGTTTACTTCTCTCTCTCTCTCTCTCTCTCTCTCTCTCTCTCTCTCTCTCTCTCTCTCTCTCTCTCTCTCTCTCTCTCTCTCTCGCTCCCTCTCTCTCTCTCTCGCCGTTTAAGCAAGATAGGATTTTCTCGCCTTGGCAACGACGTCGTCTGGTCGTCGCGGGGCCACGCGCCCCCCCTCGTCCATTTTGGTTACTACCCACGAGACTCGAAGAAAAGAGCGCGCAATTTTTTCTTTTTTCACCCCCCCCCCCCCGGCCGCTCAACTTTGGCGGTTAACGAACAGTGGTGCCCTCTACACTTGTCCCAACGCCTCAAAATTACACGTTGCCAAAATACGTGTGGAAAAAAAAGAACGAGCTGTTGGTCTGACCATATGAGGGTCTTTACTACTGGTGCTCGGTGCACGGGACGATCTATAAAGCTCGTATACGCGACAAGTGGAAAGAAAGAGAGCGAGAATCTCTACGCAAAATTCAATTTCACGCACCGCGTGGCTCTCATAATTTGGCCTGTCCCACTGCCATCGTCCAACACAATTCGCACACACACATACATATATATATACACGAGTGAAAAAACGCAAAATTACGATGCCGTAGCTACGGTTCCCACGCCGCCCTACCATTTTATTTTTGTCCCGGGCAAAAATTCGTACGAATTGTCCATTGGGACAGCATGAATTTGAAGTGAAAAATGTTTTTTTTTTAAATTGTGTTATTCGACACTCTTGTGTGTGCTCGCAAGGAGTCTCAAAGTAAATTTCGGACTGGAATGGACTGCCCCAACGACCGAGTTTCCAAAGTGTCCCAGTTTTTTTTTGCACTTTTCCGATGCGTCCTAGCCATTTTTCTACTTTGCCAACGTATCGCAGATCTTTTTGCGTTTTCTCAAAGTGTCCCAACCATTATGGCACTTTTCCAAAGTGTCCCAGCCATTACTGCGCTTTCCCAAAGTGTCCCAGCTATTTTTGCACTTACTCAAAGTATCCCATATCGTTTTGCGTTTTCCCCGAAGTGTCCCAACCATTATGGCACTTTTCCAAAGTGTCCCAGCCACTTCTGCGCCTCCTGGAGGTGTCCCAGCGAGACGCATTCATGCACGTGTGCCTCGGCACTCGGTTACAAAAGTGTCCCGGACGTATTTCAGATGATTTGGGACAACGTCCCAAAATTTAAAAAGACATGTGAGAACGACATCTCTGAAAGACCGCACCCCCGCGACGCCGCGAAAATAGTGTCCCATAATCGTAGGGCACTTTGTCGGGCCTGTATCGAGTACGAACGAAAAGTTTGCCCATTGCCTTACCGACGGCTGGTAAAGTGGATGACGTGTTGCCGATTGTTACCGACCCCGACTCCGTATCGGCAGAGCCAGTGTGTGTCGTGCTCGCCGACGGATGACAAGTAAAAGCTTTCAACGGCCTTAGAAAGTAAACAAAAGAGAAACATAATTAGTCATTAAGATGTTATTGTTAATGAGAACACACACACAGAAAATAAGAGGATGACGAAAATGAAGCGGAAAGGAAAATGAGGTTATGACGGGAAAAGAGGAAGAGGAAAAATCGTGGAAATTCGAGTATCAACGTCGGAAAAATGCATTGTAAAAAGTTGCTGCAATTTATTTATGGGGCAGCCAATTAATGGAAACGTCACGAGTACGGACTTTGATATTACGAAAGAAGTTAAGAGATATTGAAGAAATTGAAAAAACAAATGTACATAAAAATGCACTTTTCATTTTTGTTTTAAATCATGCTGTTATATATATATATATATATATATATATATATATATATATATATATATATAATATGATCCATAATTACTGATGAAAGAATTTTTTTTTCATTTTCTAATGAATCGACCCACCTATGCGAGAAACATCCTGCAAGCTCGCTCTTTCCTTCCAAGAGCACGCCCGTTTAATCTTATTGATCGTTCGGGAAAGCACGCGAGCTGCGCCCACAAGTAAAATTACACAGTCCCGCCTACTTCCAACATTCGCCAGAAATTGTTCTCCAATTTACATATGTACATACATGCTTATACATATATATCTATATACACATGTAGAGGCAAGGAATTTAAAAAAAATACCTTGGCAATTCACTGTCATTTAAATTCAAATGTCATAATATTGGCATTATTGTATTGTTTTCATTATTCATTATTACTATTGTTTAATTAACATCGAACACAAATGGATTACTTACGATATATTTGTATCCTATTAATGACGTTCCTTTTTTTCTTTTCGAATTTGCCACCTTCTCTTCCAGTTAGATCTATCGCGCATTGCGCAGATCTGCTCGCGCAACGTGCACGAATGCGTACGCGTCGCGATCGGCGCAAATTGCGCCCACCTCTTCCCTGATAGATGTGTGTCCACGTACGTGTCTACGTACCAGCCGGGACGTACAGTTTTGCGAGGTTCTGGAAATTTCCAAAAATTTTAGAAAGTTTCTAGAATTCTAAAAATTTTAGAGTTCTGGATTTTTTTCGAATTTGCGAATTCGAAAATTTTGAGAATCTAAGGATTCTAGCATTTTAGAATTTCAAAATATTCGAATTCTACGATTGGACAATTTTAGAACTTGATTGTTTTTTAATTCTAGAACATGAAGATTTTATAATTTTGGAATGGTAAAACGCGTTTGAAAAATTGTTTGCGTCTGTACTCTTTCTCTCCTTCGCTCGTCTCTCTTCCTCACTCTCTCTCCCTCTCGTAATTTCGTAGAGTAGATCAAAGAGAGAAAAAAAAGCCGAACCACAAAAGATTCTAACAATTTGACAAATGTTACGTAAGAGAAATACCAAATGTACCCGTGACGCAAAATCGTGTCGAGTATAATTGTTTTAAGTGAAGAGAATATATATGTGTATATATATATATATATATATATATATATATACATTCACATATAGTTGAGAGAAGCGGAAGCGAAGCCGTGTTGGATCACGAAATAAATGACGAGCTACCCTTTAAGGTTAACTATAAGTGATGAATGAGAGAAGAACAAAACCAAACACAAATAGAGTTGTGAATAACACCGACCTTAATACACAAAAGTACATACAGGTATAAGAAAAGGGCGTTCTATTTTTTTTTCTCGAGTTGGACGAACAGTTTTTTCGTATCGTTTTTTGGGGGCAAAAAATGGTTGATATTTGTACGGAAAAGCCCGTCTACTTTTCTTCACTGTTTTAATTATAAACAAATTTGTGTGTGTGTGTGTGTGTGTGTGCGCGCGCGCGAGAAAAAAAGGACTAAAGAAAAAAGTGCTCCAAGTGAAGCAAAAGTCCCCATTTAATAATTACATGTAATGGCGAGAATGCGAGAACGAGAAAAAAATGTAATTGTTTCGATCGATAATAGCGATCGGGTTCGTTACTATCGACTGAGCGATTTGACGCGCGTTTTATGTAAACCCGATAAAAAAGCAGCGAGCGCAGCCTTATCGACGAGGCTCCGTACTTTTTTCTCTTTTTTTACCGCTTGTCGATAAGAGCGAGCGCATGCTTTCCCACGGTTTCGGGGATTCCCCGGACTCTTTCGGTCGACCCTTTACTAGCAGTAGCGGCGAAATATTGCCAACGTACACGACGAAAAAAATACTTCAAAAAATTGTTTTTTTTTCTCTTCTTTCCGCCGCGCAAGTTAATCGCGAGGATCAACAATCTTTAATAAAAAAAATTTGGATCGATTGCAATTATTGTGCGGAATTTGTATCAACGTTGCGATTATCATCAACGGCATTGTCACTATTATTATTTTGTTACGACAATTGCCGGAATAATCGTACTGTATACATCGATATCTTTGTTTCGTCAAAAAAGATTTTCTTTTGCTTTTCGTCTAATAATACATATGTATATACTACAATATGGAGGAGTGGCGCGCAAATTTGAATCGCACTCGAGTTTCCACGAGGTTAAAAAAAAGTCACGAGAAACAAGAGATCGGTCCAAGTGACGAGAAGAGGACGGACGGACCTTTGACGGAGTCGATGGTTAATTAAGGCGAACGGAAAAAAATGGAAAACGTAATAAGTAAATTAAATAAAATGAAACAAAGCACAGACGAAATCGTGCGCAATATTTGCGCCAAGAAATGGAAAAGGGATGGAAAATGGAATGCAAGAAAAAAAAAACAAGGAAGCGTTAGTTCAGTTTTCGAGTGTCGAGGAATGTTTAATTTGTAATTGTTTAAATCTAATGAGAAATGTAAGGTTAAATCTAGATGAGTCCGAAACTCACTGTATAGGCACTAAAAATATATCATTTGTTGACATGAAGGGGACGGTGTTTTTTTTCACGGTTATATCGATTGAAAGAATAAATAAATGAATAAACAAAATAAATATAGATACGTATATTTATTTAATTATTTATTTGTTCGTTCACAAATTCCGCGATCTCGATAGGAAAAATGGGCCCTCGTCGGAAAAGCAAGAAAACCATCGGAAAATAAGGCAAGGACGAAGGTGAGTAAATTCAATTATTTCGATACAATAAATGATGTGGAGAAAAAATAATAAGCGACAATTATTATTGTATTATCGTAATATTCTCTCGATTTTGTCGTAACGATTATTATTATTATGGCATTATTTTCGTATTTCCAGGATATTATTAGCACGATCATTATCATCGAAGGCAAAATTAGTTTTCGCGTGCAAGTCGCGAGAAGCAATAAAGGAAAAAAGCAAAAAATAAAGGAAAAAATAAAATTGGATAAAACAGGCAGGATTAAACGCTTGTGTATTTCGACCGAATGTTTCCCTGTTAATGAGGGCGATCCACGTTGAAAAAAAATGCCGCTCGGTACACCGCAAATTATATACTTATATATATATTTATGTCCTCTTAACCTGGAACAACCGAAGCGTTAATTTATTCTTTCACCGCGGAAATTGCAGCTGGCACATATGAACAAATATCGCAACTTGGTTATTTCTTTTTAGCGCTTTTTCGTTTTGCCATAATGATTTTCATAGTTTTAAATTTATTCCTTAAGTGTTATATAAAAACGACCGTCCAGCCGTGGCTTTATAAAAAACCACGCGCTCGCGAGGTACATCGCAAAAAAAAGTTTGCGCTCCCTTGGCGAGTAAAAAAAAAGTTGTATAGAATACGAAAAAAAAAATTAATACGGAGCTTTTTTGTTCACTTTTATTGTAATTTTTCTTTTTCTTCATTATTTCTAAATTTATTACATTTGAAGTTTATTCCTTACCTTTCATGTAAAATCCCACAGTTCGCGAGTCGCAGCGAATGAAAAAAATATAGTTTTGCGATAACCTAGTGAGTAAAAAAAAAAGTAATGGAGAATATGAAAATTAAAAAAATCACATACAGCCTTTAATTTATTTTCTGTTTTTTCATTACATTTTTTATTATTGTTAAATTAATTTCATACATTTTACATAAAATTCCACAGTCCTCAAGTTGCAGCTTAATCGAAAAAAAAAACAATGTGTTTTCGGTCACCTAGTGAGTAAAAAAAGTTAACATAGACGATTTTATCATTTTTTCCTTTTTCGTTATATTTCAAATTTTTTTCAATGTATTCAATGTTGAATTCATCCCTTACGTTTTGTATAAGATCTCACGGCACTTGAGTTGCTGCGTATTTAACGGGCGGCCTACTCGACTAGCCGGAAAAGCGTAAACACCAAATTACGGGGTAACCATTCTTTTCCAGCACACTCTTTTCACGCTGCTTATCGATAACGATCTAGCGTTTCTTTTCGCGCGAGAATATTTTTTTCCCATTTGCTCGGCTTGTTGACCGATCGCAAAATCTTTGTGGCTCCGAGTAGAGTTTACGCGATGCTTTTCACGCGGTTGCAAACATTTCGATCGGAAAAGGCACGCGCTGACCTAGATCTTCCATTCCGTAAGTGGATACGACAATTTCGCAACGCTAAAGAATTCGAAAAAAATGTTGAAACGTCACGTGTTTGACTTCGTGAATAAATAATTGTATTCGTGTTCGTGAAGCGTTGCGTACGAGAAATATGCGATGGAGTTGTTTGAATTGGCTGAAAAAGTCAAAGTACATTAGCGAGACTCTTTTCGCGTCCGGCTCTTTTCTGCAGGACGAAAATCGATCAGCGTGCCCCCATGGAAATTTGTGTATGTAAAATATATGCAGAAAATATAGGCTACATATATATATATATATATCGGTCGCATATACAGGCTACATATATATATATATATATATATATCGGTCGCAAAATGGGACAGGGTGTCCCATTTTAATCTTACACCTGAATTTTCTCGAAAAATATTGCTCGGACGAAATATTGTGTGGAACAAAACTCCTAGGGATTGAAGGGGGACGTTTGAAAAAAATTTATTTGAGGAGCCAAAATTCAAAATGGCGGCGTTACAAAGGCTGACATGTTTTTTTCAAACGGAAACATAACTTTTTTTTATTGCCAAAAAATTTGTCAGCTGAAAACTAAAAACTTTTGTTGAAAAAATTTTTTGATAAAGTTCATAGTTTTTAAGTGAGAACATCATGTTCAATTATTTCAGATGTATCCAGGATTTGTGTGAGTGTGTGAGTGCGTGTGTGTGTGTGTGTGTGTGTGTGTGTGTGTGTGTGTGTGTGTGTGTGTGTGTGTGTGTGTGTGTGTGTGTGTGTGTGTGTGTGTGTGTGTGTGCGTGTGTGTGCGTGCGTGCGTGTGGAACACTCCAAGGATTAGGTCTCTGCGGTTCGTAACTACCGTAGTATTTTTTTACTCCAAACCCTCCTTGTAAGTGTATTGTGATCCCTTTCTAGAGATGTTCAAATATCCCTCCATTCATGTTTAAACATGCCCAAACTCTTCTCGCGATTACGTTTTTTAATATCAAGATTTGAAAGGTAAGCGAAATTGAAGAAAACATGATTGGTACTACTGACATAGTCTGACTTTGTCTGATTTTGGTTTTTTTTTTGTTTTTTTGTTTTCAAATTTTCACGAAATTTCATGAGAAAATTTTGGAGGAAAATCGATGAAAAATAGTTTTTTTCCATTTTAATAGCGTTTGTGCCATTTTCAGGCCCAAAAACGTGTTTCTTTAAATCCTTGACGAACTTTGATCACGATGGGTAGAAAAAAACACACACACACACACAAATCTTGGATACATCTGAAATAATTGAAAATGATGTTCTCACTTGAAAACTATGAACTTTATCAAAAAAATTTTTCAACAAAAGTTTTTAGTTTTCAGCTGACAAATTTTTTGGCAATAAAAAAAGTTATGTTTCCGTTTGAAAAAAACATGTCAGCCTTTGTAACGCCGCCATTTTGAATTTTGGCTCCTCAAATAATTTTTTTTTCAAACGTCCCCCTTCAATCCCTAGAAGTTTTGTTCCACACAATATTTCGTCCGAGCAATATTTTTCGAAAAAATTCAGGTGTAAGATTAAAATGGGACACCCTGTATAGTGACGAAAAATAAAATAATACGTATATGTTCAGTATATATGCACCAAATATATGACGCATATATGACGCATATATTTTCGATATATTTTCAACCTATTTTTTTGTCAGAAAAATATATCAAAAATGTATGCGTCATATATGACTCATATATGGGTCATTTATGCGTCATATATGACGCATACATTTTTGATACATATTCCTGACAAAAAATATATGCTGTGTACAAACACTGTTACAGTTAAACTTAAGGCGTTACCCCCACTTGTAGCGCAAAAAAGGCCTTTTTCGTGAATTTTTTTTAAAGAAAACTACAAAACTTTTTTAATCGATCAATATACCATCTTAAAGAACACATCTTGAAGAACTTTCAGTAATTTTTTTATTGAAAAATATTGCATTGTTTAGTGGCAAATGGCCGTCAATGAAATAATGTTTTTATATACACGGTTTGCGGTGACCAACATTGCGGCGAAGTGGATCATCTGAAAAAAAAATGCGGATGGATTTAGTCAAATATAAGTATAAACTAGTCTTTAATCGAAGGATTTTAAAAAATATTCATTTTTCACAAAATGGCGGACAGTCAAAGTTAATGGTTCGATTTTAACGAAAAAAAGGCCGTTTTTTGGCTATAAAACGGCCATTTTTTTCGAAAAAAAAAATCGAACTATTAAAGACTACATTTTTATGTATTAAATAAGCCTGCAAAATTTCAAGAAGATCGGTTCATTAGTGTTCGAGTAATCTTGGTCACCGACTTCAGAAATGCCATTTTGAGAAAAACGCGTTTAAAGTTTCAATTTCAGTTTACACGAAGAAAATATTTTTTTTTGTAAACTCACATAGAGTCATCTATTCCGGGCATCAAAAAAAGCACTTCAAATTGCACTTCAAAAAAATGCAATAAAAAAAATCGATTTTTTCAAAATCGCAAGTGAGGGTAACCCCTTACAATTGAAGGCACTATGAACTCTGCTGTGTATAGAGATATTATATTAAAAGAAATGCTGCCTTAGGCTAGTCAGAATATGCCACGAGGATGGATTTTTCAGCAAGGTAATGATCCAAAACATCGATCACAGCTCCTTCAGCAGGTTTTTGGCAAGAACAATATTCGAGTTTTAGAGTGGCCGAGTCAATCTCCGGACTTGAATCCCATAGAACATTTATGGCGAGAGTTAAAACTGAGAGTAGGAACTGAACATTGTGCCAATGAAGGTGCTTTGTGGGGAAAAGTTCGAGAAGAGTGGAAAAATATCTCTCAAGATAGAATCATTAAACTTATTCAATCGATGCCTCACCGATGTGCTGCCGTGATAGCTGCGATGGGCATGTCTACCAAGTATTGATGAAAATCTTACATTTATTACCATTTGAATTTTTTTTCTCGAGTTACTATATTTTTTCTTTCTATATAGTGCGTAATTCGTACTTGGCCGGATAGTTATGAAAAAGATTAAATTGTTATTTTCGTTATAAATAATTATGAATAGTTATATGTAATTTTTCTATAACACGTTTCGATTGCACAATAAAAGAACTTTACGATTAAATGTTGGTGTTTCCATTTTGCATCCTTTAAACGTTACTCCATCATAAAATTATCTGTGGCCGGACACTTTTTCGTACAACTGTACGAGGGTGGGGTGAAAAGTTTCCGGCCTGACCAAGAAAAACGATATTTAAAAATTTTTTTTTGCTTTATTTTTCAACATAATCTCCATCAACACTGATACATTTCTCATAACTCTCGCATCCCAAAAAACAGTAGCCATAACCTTGTTTGCCGATAAAATTGTTTTTCCCTTCTTTGGGGTTGGTTCCCCTTTTCCAACCCACTGTTTTGACTGTTCTTTACTTTCAGGAGTGTAGTGGTGGACTCATGTCTCATCAATAGTTATGAATCGACGCAAAAATTCGTTTGGATTACGTCTATAATGCGCCAATTTGTCGGTAGCGTCGAGCGTTAACAAACGCTCGATTGGTCGAGCGTTAGCAAACGCGGCACCCACCTTGCACACAGCTTTTCCATGTTCAAATGGTTGTGCAAAATATTTCGCACACGTTCAGCTAACATCCTACAGGTCTCAGCTATCTCATGCACTTTCAACCTGCGGTCTTCCAACACTATTTTATGGACTTTTTCAATCATCTCTGAAGTTGTGACTTCAACGGGCCGTCCTGAGCGAAGCTCGTCAGAGGTGCTCACACGACCAATTTTAAATTCAGAAACCCACTGATTAATAGTTGAATATGATGGGGAGGAGTCTCCCAGTGCTGAATCCATCTCTTCTTTTATTTGTCCATCTCTTCTTTTATTAAAATCATACTTCCACTGCAGGTGATAGCTTGGAAATTTTTAAATGTAATCACGCAGTTTTGGCAATTTTTTCAGATTTTTAAATCGGGACGTTTGGTTCGGAGGATTTTTTTTTCTAAGGGTTGTATCGAAAAATGTAAAAAAAAATCAGAATGTCTTTTAGAGTCGATGGAATCATATATGCAGGGTATCCCATTTTAATCTTACACCTGAATTTTCTCGAAAAATATTGCTCGGACGAACTATTGTGTGGAACAAAACTTCTAAGGATTGAAGGGGGACGTTTGAAAAAAATTTATTTGAGGAGCCAAAATTCAAAATGGCGGCGTTACAAAGGCTGACATGTTTTTTTCAAACGGAAACATAACTTTTTTTTATTGCCAAAAAATTTGTCAACTGAAAACTAAAAACTTTTGTTGAAAAAATTTTTTGATAAAGTTCATAGTTTTCAAGTGAGAACATCATTTTCAATTATTTCAGATGTATCCAGGATTTGTGTGTGTGTGTGTGTGGGCGCGCGTGCGTGTATGTGTGTGGATGTGTGTGTGTGTGTGTGTGCGTGTGTGGAACACTGTTGAAAATTTTGTTTTTTTTTTGTTTTTTTTTTGTTTTCAAATTTGGACGATATTTCATGAGAAAATTTTGGAGGAAAATCGATGAAAAATAGTTTTTTTCCATTTTAATAGCGTTTGTGCCATTTTCAGGCCGAAAAACGTGTTTCTTTAAATCCTTGACGAACTTTGATCACGATGGGTAGAAAAACACACACACACACACACACACACACACACACACACACACACACACACACACACACACACACACACACACACACAAATCCTGGATACATCTGAAATAATTGAAAATGATGTTCTCACTTGAAAACTATGAACTTTATCAAAAAATTTTTTCAACAAGAGTTTTTAGTTTTCAGCTGACAAATTTTTTGGCAATAAAAAAAAGTTATGTTTCCGTTTGAAAAAAACATGTCAGCCTTTGTAACGCCGCCATTTTGAATTTTGGCTCCTCAAATAAATTTTTTTCAAACGTTCCCCTTCAATCCCTAGAAGTTTTGTTCCACACAATATTTCGTCCGAGCAATATTTTTCGAGAAAATTCAGGTGTAAGATTAAAATGGGACACCCTGTATATATATATATATGTATATTTGGTTGTCACTCGCACGTTGTACAAAAAGAAAGCGAGTCCGAAAAACAAACATTAAAACTGCTCGAAAAGTAGGCGTTAAAAAAAGGAGGAAAAAAAATTGGACCGTCTAGCGATCGAAATCGCGCTGCCATTGGCTTTGCTGGCTCGGTACGCCATTCGCAAGTGCGTCGATTTTGGAATCCTCGCTCGTGAGATTCGACGCGTATGATTGGTATTGTTGTTGTTGTTGTTGTTGTTGTTGTTGTTGTTGTTGCTACGTGCTCGTCGTTCGCTCTTCAGCCTCGTTGGGCAATCTCGTCGTTTGCTGAATAATCCTCAGCAGGCCTGCGCGTTGTTTTTTCGTTTTTATTCATTTTGTTTAATCAAAGTAACATACACAATAGATTTGACGAAGGTGTTGCGAGGGATGGGGAGAAAAAAGTTTGGGGAGCGGGGCGACTGAGAGGGAAATAAAAAGGATGCAAATTTAAAAATGACAAAATTAAGGGGCGCAGTGGAGTAACGCATGGAAAGAGGGAAAATGAGGAAATAGGAAGAACAAGGAAGCAAAAAAATATCAATACGACGATGTGAAAAATGGAGGTAACATTTTTGAATTACAAAATTAGAGATCATAATTATTTGAAGTTTTAACGCAAAAAAAAATCCTTGAAAGTAACGAAAAAAGGAGAAATACGAAGGACAAGGACCAGCGAGGAAAGTAGAATTTAAAAAATCCTCATGAGGCTTCGGGCATCCAAACAAAATGGGAAATTAATGAATTGACGAGCTCGAAAAAAAACCAATAATTAAGGCCTTAGGCCATAGTAACGTGGGTAAAAATCATGTGCGAATTTAAGATTTTTTTTCGCATGAAAAAGTCATTCACTCATAAAATTAATTACACATTTATTTAGCATGAATATCAGGCTGTTAGAAAATATATATCTTTTTTTTCGAGCGCCTAAAAAAGATAACAAAAGAAAATATTAGTAGTCGGCCCTTTTGTACATCGAAAAAAAAAATTTATATTTTTTCTAACAGCTTCATATTCATACTAAATAGATGTGTAATTAATTTTACGAGTGAATCACTTTTTCAAGCAAATTTTCAACAACTTTTTCAAACAAATTTTCAACAACTTTTTCAAACAAATTGTTGAATTCGCACACGATTTTATACCCGTTACTGTGGCCTAAGGCCTTAACCAATCCGAGCATAAATCCGAGCAATAGCGACAGAACAGAGTAATTGAGAAAGTGATATCGCGTCTTACCTACAGTTTCGCCAGTGGGCACGCTCCCTGTGGAAGAAAAAACAATTTACACAAGACAATTAGATATAAGAAAACCAATGTCAAATAATTGATGTAAATGAGAAGGGTAAACACTCCCAACAAGAATATACAAGAAATCAAATACTACTGCGCCTTTATATCTTTAAAAAATGAAATTCAATTATTCTGAATGATTACTCGAATTTAATATTTAAATGATCACACAATAATGATAATCATATGATCAAACAATAATTTACTTCATTGCAAATATACGTCCATACTGTTATTTTTCCTAGATTTTTCAATAAAATGTAAATATTTTAAACATTGCATTTAAGGGGTTACCCCCACTTGCGATTTTGAAAAAATCGATTTTTTTTTATTGCATTTTTTTAAAGTATAAGTGTCCGGGCCCATACTTCTGTATGGGCCCGGAATAGATGACTCTATGTAAGTTTACAAAAAAAAAATATTTTCTTCGTGTAAACTGAAATTGAAACTTTAAACGCGTTTTTCTCAAAATGGCACTTCTGAAGTCGGTGACCAAGATTACTCGAACACTAATGAACCGATCTTCCTGAAATTTTGCAGGCTTATTTAATACATAAAAATGTAGTCTTTAATCGTTCGATTTTTTTTTTCGTTAAAATCGAACCATTAACTTTGACTGTCCGCCATTTTGTGAAAAATGAATATTTTTTAAAATCCTTCGATTAAAGACTAGTTTATACTTATATTTGACTAAATCCATCCGCATTTTTTTTTCAGATGACCCACTTCGCCGCAATGTTGGTCACCGCAAACCGTGTATATAAAAACATTATTTCATTGACGGCCATTGGCCACTAAACAATGTAATATTTTTCAATAAAAAATTACTGAAAGTTCTTCAAGATGTGTTCTTTAAAATGGTATATTGATCGATTAAAAAAGTTTTGTAGTTTTCTTTAAAAAAATTCATGAAAAAGGCCTCTTTTTGCGCTACAAGTGGGGGTAACGCCTTAATGAATACACAATATATACAATAAAATATCAATGATAATGACAATCGCTTAATAACTTTGTTAAATAGTTGCGAATTTCAAAGATATTGAATAAACAATAAATTAGTGAAATTTGACATACAAAATGCATTATTTAAAACGAAAATTAATATTTCATTTTAAAAAGAATTACTTTGTCAATTAACATTCATTGAAAAAACTGGAAATTGTCTCGAGCAGCAATTATGATGCAATAAATTTAGTATAAAATCTATATGTATAAAAAATATTAAAGCGCGTGCGGCTTCTAGCGGTTACTCCGAGAACTACGGGTTTCGTCACACCTATAATTTCGGTGGCGCTCGGCCATGATTTGGTTGAATTTTTTCAACCAAATGCGCAAGAAACAATTTTTATTTTCGCATAATTCTTTAAGGGAGACTTTGTCCTTGAAATTTTCGAAAAATCAATTTGAGCTCAACATGAGCAGCTAGAAGAAGAGGAGGGATGCCTCTATGGACCGGGCATTGCCGATTAGCGGTAATTATAAACACATTTGTGTAAACACATTACAAAACTTTAAACGCGTTTTTTTCGAAAACACGTTTTTAAAAATGGCTGACATTCTCCTGACCGCTGTAATTAACACATCGACCTGAAATTTGGAGAGCATACTCAGAAAATATGTCTTCACGGAATGACGGATCGTTTTTTCGATAGATACATTTTTGCATTTATTATTTATCTTTTTATGCGAAAAAAAACGCGAAAATTCGATTTTTTTTTAAATTGCCGCCATTTTCCGAAATTTGTACTAAACGAAAAACCCATCCGTCATTCCATGACCAAAGGGTCACAGATTGATAATATGCTTTGAATTTGTGTTTCAGATCAACAAAGAGGGGGCAGTGATGTCAGCCGTTTACCTCCCGCGATTTGAGGACCTGTTTTCGCGGAGCTGCAACGGCCGCCATGTTGGTTTTTTTTTTTTCAAAAAAAAATTTTTTTAACATTCTGTATATCATGAATAAAAGCAAGAAAAAACCGCACTCAAAAAGCTTTACTCGTTTCCTTTAAAAAAAATAAAATGTAAACACCTGAAATATGGCACTCCAAGGACAAAGTGTCCGTTAACCAATTCAGACATTTTCTTAATATTTTTCAATCAAAATAAAATATTAATATTTTACGAATAATGTACTTGAAAATCAATATCGGATATGGTGAAAAAAATAAAATAACATATTTACTCAATAGAAATTTTGTCTGAATCAAACGAGCGGAATTCAATTTTTATTGTGTACTCGAATCAACGATGCGAATGCAGAAAATGCATTCAGAACTATATAATTTGTTCGCGATAATTTTTTAGATTGTTTCAATAATATATTGTTCTCGGCTAACAATATTTCTTTTCAATGAAAAAAAAAACCTTTAATTTTATCATGTTATTAAAATCAATAGCGTTACGTTTGGAGTAATAAATCCGATTATGTACACCAACAATTTTACAATCGAATCAACGAAATTTCATTCAACAACACCAATGTTGTTGGATCAATGATTTTTTTTCTCAGTGTACCATATTGATAATGAGTAACAAGAATAATTGTATACTGATAAATGAAAGACAGGACGATTGAGAGCAAAGAGTGAGATGGTTAATTGCACTTGTGATAATATGAATTCGTGATGAAAAGTTGTAATCACCGTTGCCGGAGTACTTGCTGAGCTGCTGATAGACCTGCTTCATTCGCTCCATGTTGCTCCTCGAGCTTTTGCTGTGATTCACCATCGGCAGCGAGTAGTCCCTTCCGACGATACACTTAGAGGCTCGCTGGACGCTCAACGGCGCCTTCCAGGGCTCGTGTATGAAACTCGTTGGGAAATTCTTCAAAACCGGCAAGTATCGCCTGAAAACGACGCCTCGTTTTTTCTTTCCTTTTCGCTTCTTTATCATTCGGAACTTTGACAACGAAAAAAAACGTCACCACATATTTTGCTTCTCAAAAGTTGAAAATTTATATATTCTATGAAAATCTATAGATTCGTGAAAAGCAAGAATAATAATAAGGACGGAACTTCTCAAAAGTTAAAAATTTATAAACTTATTTTGAAAAATTAAATAATAAGCACGGAACTCCTCAAAGGTTAAAAATTTATAATTTCATTTTAAATTAAATAACGAACACGGAACTTCTAAAAAAGAAGCGTTTTTTAATGGTCTGTACGATGACGAAAAAATAAAAGACAAACAAGGCCTTTTTGAGAAGTTCCGTTTTTTTTTCGAAAGAAGCGAACGATTTTTCGTTCGTGGAAATTTGCATTTTTCGATTTTTCGAAAGGGGATGAAAAAAAATTGCGCGAGAAATTACACGGGGACGAGAAGGAGAAAAGCAAAATTTCAAAGTTACGTGGGTCAATAATTGAATGAATTGAAAGATTCAATAATACGCGGCGATTGGTTCTTTTTTTTTTCAATCGCGCCAAAACGGCTCATATTAATGAAAAATGGCGAAAGCATCGGAAAGACATTTTCGCGTAAAATGCCCAAAATATATATATCTATACAGGGTGTACCGTTCGAGTCGGCCCAACGAAATATCTCAAGAGGGATGCACTTTACGAAAAAATGTTTCAAACAAAAGTTACACAATTTCGAGAAACAAAAATAATGGCGTTGATCATGTCTTATTTACCCGCAATTTCGAAGGTTATTTCAAGGTCAACTTTGGTTTTTCACATAGCAAGTGGTATTTTTTATTTTACAATCATCATTCGCGTATTGAAACAGACAACTTTTGTCCGAAACTTATTTCTCTTCGGCTTCAATTTTTCAAGATATTAAAATTCAATAATTATACCAGTAACCACCAAAATATATCGGAAAATTGGCGTCGAAGAGAAAAAAGTTTCAAACGAAAGTTACGTAATTTATTACGCGAAAAATGATCCCAAGATAAGAAATATTCGTTCCGTTTGAAAAGCCAAAGTTGACCTTGAAATAACCTTGAAAATGGGCAAAAAATAAAAAACTGCGAAGAGCATTATTCTCGTTGCTCGAAACTGTGAAACTTTTGTCCGAGGCATTTTTTCCCAGAATGCATCAGTCTCGGGATATTTCGTTGTGCCAACTCGAATGGCACACCCTGTAGATATGCGAGGAGCATCTTCGGGTCAGTGGGCGTACCGGATGTAGTCGCCATTGGGATCGGCTTTCCTTCCGAATCGTACGGGACAGTAGCAGTGAAAGAATTGCTGAAAGAAGGAGCTGCACGAGAGCCACATCCACATGCCTGCGTTCACGGACCAATCGGCGTCCAGCAAGAGCTCGTCGAACACCTGAATATTTCGAAAAAAAAAAAAAAAAAAAAAAAGAAAGAAAGCGGAAGAAAAAAATAAGAAAACAAAAAAATCCGCATAACGCAACAAAAGAACGGAGCGGCAAAAAAGAAGCGAAGCCTTTTTCGTGAAGGAGGCTGGAGCGGTCCACTGGAGTCAAATGACGGTTTGTGATTTTTTTCGAATCGAAAATATCTTAAGGGGAGGGTAGGGGTTTGCACTTTTGAAAAATTGATTTTTTTGTCTTTTATTATAGTTAAACATTTCAAGAATATAATCCCAAAATTTCAAGTCAATCAGAGCAAAACTCTCGAAGTTATTGACTATTCAGTTCCGCTCCTCTAACAATGTAGATCCGACTTCTCTAAACTTCAAACGCGTTTTTCCTACCCTTCCCTTGAAAACTGTATGTTGGTTGAGGTAGGCTGGGTATAGGGGTCTGGGTTAGCTGGATGTCGCACGTAACTAATCCAAACAAACTCACACGAAACAAACCCAAGCAAACAAACAAATCCAAACAAAAAAATCCCTATCTATAATATATCCCAAACAAAAAAAACCTGTCTATAAAGAAGCCTATCTATAAACGCACGTAAAATTACGTACATTATCGGGCTACATCTAGCTAGGCGGGTAAAAAAATTGCATTTTCCAATAATATTTCTATTCGATAGTATCACGTTTTAGCTATTTCGTTGAATTTGTTTTTCATTGAATCGAATTGAAATTTTGAGATAGAATATTGAAAAAATTGAAATTTTGAAATTGAATATCGAAAAAATTGAAATTTTGAAATTGAATATTGAAAAATTGAAAAATTGAAATTGAATATTGAAAAAATTGAAATTTTGAAAATGTTCAAAATTGAAAAAATTGAAAAATTTTAAAATCGAACATTTTGTAATTAACTAATTGAAATCGTTTTGAATTGAAATTTTGAAATTAGTTTTCAAAACTGAAATTTTGAAAAATTTGAACGTTCAAAATTTTCAACGAATTGAAATTTTCAATTTTTAATTGAAACGAAGTGAATTTTTTTTTCTATTGAAACAAATTAAAATTTTCATTACATTGAAAAATTTCATTGAAATATTCCTGAAATTGAATGAGTTGAAGCTTATTAATAGTCGGCCGGGCGAGCGGTAGCAGCACCATACTTCAAACTTTAAACGCGTTTTTCTCAAAACACTGTTTTCGAAGTCGGTGGACATGATATCTCGAAAACCACTCGATGGATTATTTCCAAATTTACAGGAGATACGATGGCAAGCATTTGAAAATCGTTGACGATCTCACTCTTTCAAAATCAATCTTCATTTTTTAATAGTCACGTAAAAATGAAGACTTTATTAATCGATTTCGTATGCTCGAATTTAAATTCGTTGCCAGGTCGTTTAAAAAAATTATTTTAAAAATCGACGATCGTCAACGACTGGTATTTATTGTCACCTTGAATAACCCGTTTGGTTTTTAGATATCA